>JAUKPS010094615.1:0-203937 GCA_032273165.1 Chlorellidium tetrabotrys | reverse complement strand
CCTTGAAAATCATAAGTAATATCCGTAATTGTAGCCAAAATTTTATCCAAATTATCATTTTTGATATAAAGTTCTATTTTTGAAACAGCTGTTTCGAATTTCATATATGCATTATCCATTTCTATATCCACCTTATCAATTCGTTTTAATGAAAAATCAAGCGAATCTAAAAAGGAATTATATATTGTATTATACCAATTATTATAATTCTCATACACTTCAACTACTGAGTTTTTTACATCATTTGTAAAAGATATTTTAATTTGGTTCTCAAACTGTAATTCATGTTTTAATTTCTCAGTTTCTTTTATAAACTCAGTTTTTATGCTCTCTACTTTCTTTGTTATATCCTCAACATCTTCCTTTGTAGCAAGGTTTTTACCCTTTTCTGTGAAATAAGATTTAAGAAAAGCCAAGTACAATCCAACAATTAGTATTAAAACCTGAATAGCTATTGATATTATTTGAAATGAAGTCATGTTATTATTTTTTAACTAGAATATCATTCTTAAGTTCAATTTCCCTAACTGACTTAACAATCTCAATTAGTCTATTATTTAAAGCATGTGATTTTTCAAACCTTACCTCTTTCGGTAATTCACCATAAACACCTATTAAAGGTTCTTCTAATCTGTTGTGATAGAATCTTTCAAGTCTATGTAGAAAGAAGTGTTTTTGACTGACATTTGAATCTCTAACATAGTTAATTAAGATTATAAGGTCTTCCAGAATTGATTCGATTGTATTTAAATGCCCTTCAATAAAATATATTGAATTATCATCATCAAGGTCAAGAAAATTTCTAATGTGTTCTCTAAAATAATCAAGATAACTCCATCCTGAATATTCTTTAACACTACTCCCTCCAACCCCACGTGATGTAACTGTAGTTTTCATATTTTCAAAATAGGCCTTTTCAATTTCTCCATAAAGTCGATAATAAGTATCAAACTCCCATTGAGACTTAAGCATTGCGTTTGCTTCCAACTGCCGCTTATTAGCTTCTAATTGGGCTTGGAATGAATAAAATAATAGCCCAGCACTTATTAACGCAATAATAGGTCCTGTAATGCCATTTATTGCATCTCCAATAGTTCCTTTATCTGTAAGGTCAAATACAGAAATAAAAGCTGGTCTTGTAAAAAGAAATACAGCTAAAAATAGCATTAGGATTATTCCACATAGAAGAATAAATAGTATCCTTTTTGAAGGGTAAACGGAAAAAACCTTCTCTGAATTTGTTCTTTTATGAATATCTGACATATTTATTATTACTATGTATGTATGGGAAGAAATAAAATATCATGCTAAATTGATTAAATTAAAGATTTATAATTTTTACTTAGGATTTATACTATTCCTAGCAAATAAACTAAAAATAAATATTGACCCTCCTGTAAAGAAACCTAAGGATTGATTTTCTTAGCAAAGAGAGTATGATATGTTTTATCTCCTTTTCCAATCATAGCTGACTCATCTACTTTCTCACCAGTATAACCAGATATCATATTGAAAATCCAAAAAACTTTTCCTTTATGTTCCTTTTCAAAAGGAGTTATATAAGCTTTAAAATCATTATGCATACCTCTTAAGGTAGACTTGCTATTTTTATCTGATATTCGGAAATATACAGCTGCATTTGAAAAACCTTCTATGTCTGATATCTGTTTTTTCTTTTCTTTATCAATAAGAAAAGCCAAAATATGGTTTTTCAATCCGTCACTATGTATAGATTCGCTTGCCATATAATTAAGCAAAACTCTATACTTATCTTTTTCAATTACTGGAAATAGAATTTCCATTTCCTTATCGTCTTTTACTTCACGACTTTCATTTGTTGTTCCCATATCTTAATTTTTGATAAGAGCAAAAATAGATGTTAGAAATGACAAAAACACCTACTGCTAGCAGTAGGTGTTTTTTACCAATTAGAACAGTATATTACAAATTTTCTTTAAATTGACTCAGGATTTTTTGATTTGGACTACTGAATAAAGCAAATATATTATCTGTATTTGCTGTTGATGTCACCTGAATCTTAACCTTTGGATTTTCTTCAACAAGAGTAATAGATATCTCACCCCAAACAGTGATTTTTTTATAATCAGCTGTAATTTGATTAAGCGAAGTATTTGGTGATACTCGTTTAAACCCACCTTTATTTAACGCTGATTCACATTTTTTCATCCATTCATTGATGGAGCCATTAACTGAAAAATTTTCTTCTTTGCTTTTACGAATTGCCATAATTGTGATTTTTAAATTATAAAGCAAAGGTAATAAAATTCGCATTATAATGCGAGTAAGAAACAAAGATTTAATGTCCTAGTTGATTTTCTTTACACTCATGGAAAAGGAAGTAAAACGTCTAAAGGTTGAAGTGACCAAACGCTTATTTGCTTTACATCAAAAAAAATTCGGTGGAAATAATGTTCATCTTGCAAAAGCCTCAGGATGTTCTGAATCTACCATTAGAAATATCTTCGCCAAGCTTAACGATAAGGATAAGGGGCAGGACATAACCCTTGCAATGGCTTTTAGGCTTTGTAATGCATTAGAAGTTCAATTAAGCGAGATTGTAGAAGGTCTTTCAATAAAAGCTGAGAATTCAAATAAGAAGGCAAAATAGGCTATTTGATATCAATCAGTTCTGCTAAAGGGACTTCAAGAGCCTTGGAGATTTTCCTTAAAACAATTATACTAGTAGAATTTTGGCCCAATTCAATTCTATAAATATTCATTCTGGATATACCAATTTTTTCAGCCAGATTTTCTCTGGACATGTCCTGAGACTCCCGTATTCCCTGGATTTTCGCCCCTAATTTCTTTAAAAAAACAGAATCATTCATAAATTTTTCTATCTGTAAATCAATAAGATAAATGCAAATATAAAAAATATTTGAAACTTTTTGTAACAAATTTGTTACAATTTACGTATAAGCCTTTGTTTTGTACTCCCCACAATAATGTTCTCAGTTCTTGGCACTTGAAGTGAGTTAAATAAATGAATGTTTAACTTAAAAAAGAAAGTAAAAATGAAAACGAACAAAATGGTATGTCCTAGTTGCGGAAATCAAATTAATGTTGATGACTTATTGGTAACGCAATTTAAAGACTCAATTAAAAAAGACTTAGAAACAGAATTCTCTAAAAGAGAAACTGAGTTTACTAAGCAACAAACGGAACTTAAAAAATTATCAGATAAGCTAACTAAAGAAAAAGAATCTGCTGATGAAATTATTGATGCCAGAGTAAAACTATTACTTAAGGCAAAAGAAAAATTTTACAAAGACTTAATCCGTAAAGAGCTTACAGAAGATAATGTAAAACAATTACAGTCTATCAAAGAGCAGATAGAACAAGAAAGCTTTTTAAAGCTTAAAGAAAAAGAAAAAATCATCTCTGATTTAAAAATTAAAATCGATGAAGCCAAGCGCAAAGCAGAACAAGGTAGTGTCCAGCTGCAAGGCCAAGTGCAAGAGCTAGAGATTTTAAAAATGTTAAAGGAGTTTCATCCCATTGATGATATCTCTCAATCAAAGACAGGTGCAAATGCTGCTGATATCTTGCAAATAATCAAAACGAATAATGGCGCAGAGTGTGGCAAGATTTATTATGAGTCTAAGAGAACCAAAACTTGGAGCAATGATTGGATACCTAAGTTTAAAAAGGATAACCTTAAAACCAAAGCAGATGTGCTTGTACTAGTTACTAACGCTCTACCAAAGAACATCAAACGCTATGGCATTGTAGATGGTATTTGGGTTTGTGGATTTAATGATGTGAAAGAATTATCATTGGTATTAAGATATGGTATATTGAAATTGCAATCTGTGGTTATAAAACAGAATGGTAAAGCAACCAAGATGGAAATGCTTTATGATTATTTAAACTCAGATGATTTTAAAAACACATTTGAATCAATCATTGATGGGTTTAAAACCATACAAGAAACTCATCAAACTGAAAAAGTTAGTATGCAAAGGCTCTGGAAGAAAAGAGAAGAAGTTATGGAGCAAGTACTATCGAACTCAATTAACTTTAGCAGTACAGTTAAGTCGATATCAGGAGTAGATACGCCTACATTACAAACGCATGACCTCCGTCAAGCTGGGTAAATAAATCAAAATCTTATTGCAATCAGCAAGGAATCTAACGATTCATTGGATAACTCTGTCCTAAAAGTTAAGTGCCATCGTAAAAGAATAATTTATCAGGCCGAGTTCCATTTGAAGTGAGGGAGAAACGTGGGGTTTCTTCTTCCCTTCCTTGTTTGAATTTATAAATCACAATAAAAAACAACAAAATGAAAAATAATAGAAAACAAAATAATAATTCATTAGATGAAAAATTAATTACTGCCTTTAACGAATTTTATGGAACAAGTGAAGAAGCTAACAAGGCCATGAGTGATGCAAGGAAAGCATTTACTTACATAAGACAAGATAAATTACATAAAGATTTTTTTAGTGATGAGGGATGAGCGTTTGACTAGATTTGCTGTTAGACTGTATAATATCAAGATTAAAGAGAAGCCTGACATAAGGCAAGCTTGGATAGAGTCATCTCAACTCCGAGATAACACTTGGTATTGTGTTACGTTTAACATGCATTTCTTTTTAGAGCTACCAATCGTTTTTAATGAATGGTCTTATTACGAAGCTGGTGATGAAGTTGAAGTAAAGAAATATCCTAAGTATACTGGAATGGGTGGAATGATTAGTAAGTTCTTTAATCTACAACCTAATGAATTCACCCATTTGTTTGACTTAGATGGTAATCAGAATCTAAGAGCATATGGCGGGATAAGATTAAACAGAAGCTCCACTTCACAAGATATTGCCTTTAATATAATTGAGTTCCTCAAAATCTGGGAGGAAATATAGTCTACACTAAAAACAAATAACATTCAAGTTGAACTGTCCTGGTAAAATTCGTTTAATTGTAAAAATTTCAATCATTGAACCGAAAGGAATCATATGGGCTAGATTTGCATCTGGCAAGGTTTGGTACTGATAAACAGTGCTATGATTTCCTTTTTTCGGTAAGATGGGGAACTCAGCCAATATGTTCTTTTTGTGGCAACAATCATATGAATTATTATATTTCAACGAGAAAGACCTATAAATGTTCTGATTGTCATAAGCAATTTAGTTTAACCCAAAAAACCATGTTTGAGAAAAGCAGGATACCATTGACCAAATGGTTTATTGCAATTTATTTTTTTACAACAAACAAACGAGGTATATCATCCATTCAATTGTCTAAACTGTTAAGTGTTTCACAAAGGACAGCATGGTTTATGCTTCATAGATTAAGAATCGCATTGAAGGAAGAGAATAATATTATTTTGAGTGGAATCATTGAAGTAGACGAAACCTTTATTATGCCAAATGTAAATAGAGATACTAGGTTACAAAGACGCAAACAACAACACTATTCTGCACAAAAAAAGATTCATGGTTTAACAAAGAAAAATCGATTAAAATTAGGCTTGAAACAAAAACGTGGCAGAAAAAAGGGTACAACTAAAGAAGTAATAGAACAGATGAAACTTGAGAGGGGAGGAAAACCATATCGTTCAGATAAACCCTCAAACATTGTTCCTTTTGAAAATGGAGCGATAGTTCTAGGTATGATGGAAAGAGATGGTAAAGTTGTAATGAAAAAACTAGGGTTTGATAGAAGATGTATTAATCACGAAAACGTTCTTCCACTTTTACAACAACATATTCAAAGTGGTTCCACAATAATTACTGACCAACATATCGTATATCAAAGCTTACCAAGCTTACCTTTCTGTTCTGAACATTTATCAGTTAACCATGAGATAGGTTATGTTATTAATGGTATACATATTAATGGAATTGAAAATGCGTGGAAGCATTTAAAGAAATTGCTTGATAGTACCTACTTCCATGTGTCAAAACAACATATCAATGGATATCTTGATGAGAATACGTATAGGTGGAATAGACGACAGGAATCCGAGAGAACACTATTTGAAGATTTTATTCCTTTGGTATTAAAGAAACATTTATTTAACCATTTAAAACAACAAGGACTTAAAATTGCTGCTTAAATCGAAAATGCTTCTAATAATTAAGTATTTTAGCATAAAAAAACCATGAATAGAGCTGACAACGTTATGTTTATACGATTAAGTCAAAACTTAATCTCAGAATTGACTGTAGAATTAAATTCTGAATTAGAAAAAATTCATATAGACATTTCAGATGATGAAAAAACTATAATATTAGATAATTGTGATAAAGCAATTAGTGACATCAATAATAGACTTACCCAATTAAAATCTATATTGAAATAATTATCTCCCAAAAATATCTTTGATAATGGAGTTATCAGAATTCTGCTGACCTTCTTTTAGTTTTTCTAACAGAATTTCTACAAATTTGATTGCAGATTTATATTCTTGGCCATTGAAGTTAAGGGCGATATAGTCTACTGCCATATCTCCTAGTATTTTTCTAAATTCATCTGAAGTTGTTTCCATAACTCCAATTATACTTCCAAATTTCAATTTGTAAAGTATTAGCAATCCTAAACTTATAAAAATTAAAAAGACCATTCAAAATGAATGGTCTTTTTAGTAAGAGGTGTTATAGGTTACTAATTCCCCAAAAAACGATACTTTTTTAATGCTCCAGCTTGCTATAGTCGAGTTGCATAACCAAGCGTGGTAAAGTGCTATCGTATTTAGCACTAAAAAATCCACGGTTCCCGATGCGGGCTTCGTGCTCTTTAGAACCTATATTTAATAAATGAAGGAAGGTGTAGAAGTTATTGAGTGAACTGTAAGGTGTATGGCTACGTTTTTTTACAACGCTCTCAATAAAAGGGTAACTTTTTTTAAATTCGCTTGAAAGCATAACAAAATATGGGATCTCAGCCGTTACTTTGGTTGGGGGATATCCATGCCCGGCGTAATTACGGTTTTCATAAAGCTCTTCGCCATGATCAGATAAAAATACGAGTGATGCATTTTTACCGGTAGTGTTCTTTGAAAATATTTTTATTACCTGGTTTATTACCGAATCGTGGTAATGCATAGAATTATCGTAGCAGTTAATAATATTTTGCGTTCGCTCATTATTAACAGTCACTTTTAATGGCGGCGTAGATCTGAAAAAATTTCTGTTTATAGGGTAACGTTTTTCATATTCAAAATGGCAACCCATTAAATGCAACACAATAAATTTTGATCGTTTTGATGGTCTGCCGATCTCATTTTCAAATTCTTTTAGCACATCTTCATCGTAATGTAAACTTGTGTTTGCTTTATCATTATCGGCCATAGCATCCATAAAAATATTTTTTTTACAAAGCTGCGATAAAAGAACTATTGTGCGGTCGCCTTTACCCCAGCCCGATTGGTTAGAGATCCATGAGGTTTCGTAGTTTAATTTATTAAGCAGTGTAATTAAATTAATTTTCTTTGAAAAATAACCAAAAAAAATGCCGGGCACGGCTTCTATAGTTAAAGCGGATTGCGTAACACAATTATTAAATTTTAAAATATTTTTATTGGTATCTAAATTAGGAGTTGTATTACGTGAATAGCCATACAGGCTCATGTGTTTTTTGCTTAACGATTCAGATACCACCAGCACAAATGTTTTTTGCAGCGTATCTTTATCATAAAAGCTATCGTATTCTTTTGCAAAGTTTTGATTGTTTTTTTCGGCAACAAGGCGGCGGTTAAACTCTTTGTACTCGTTGTACTCACCAATTATAACGTCCCAATAACGTACATTATGTGGGCCGTTACTTTTTGAGTAGGCCACCTGTCCAAAATCAGCAATACCAAAAACAGTAAGCACTAAGCTTGCAATAAAAAAAGTACGCGTTGAAAATAATTTAACGAACCAAGCGCGTTTAATAATTACAAGAGTTATAAAAAGAAGAAACAAAAAAATGCAAATTATTTTACCCGGCGAGTAATACAACGATATAAAACCCCTGGCTTCATCCGGGTTAGTATTGAGGATAGTTTGAATAGCAGAGAAGGTGATGCGACAGCTAAAAATAAGGTAGTAAACAACATCAACCAAAATAATAAAACAGCTTGCAAATAAATATAAAGATGCAAAAGAGACGAGGGTGAATTTCACTAGTTTGTTTTTTGTATGCCTGAAAGAAACCGACAATAAAAAAAAGGCTATCATCACCGAAGCAAAAAATAAGATCTCTTTATACGTGATCTCAAGATCTTCTTTATGTCCGGTTATTAAACCGTATTCCTGCGGATCGATCTTTTTTAAAATAAATCCTAAAAAAAGCGGGAGACAGGAAATGATAAAAACCGTTACAATAAATAATAACGTTTGCAAAAGAGTTTTATCGGGTTTAAATCTCAAAGAAAAATTTTAAAATTATTTTTTTAGTGTTTCCCACTTTGATTTAAAAGTGTAGGTGATAGAAGTGGCCCTTTGTTTGGCAAGCTCGGCGGTTTCGCCTTTAAACAAGCTATTAACTGTTCTTATCCAGATCTCTAACCAAACATCAAACATATGCGACTTAATTGGTAAATTAATGTGCTTATCAAACACATTTGCTTTGTAACCTTCTTCATCTAACAACACCAGGCTCCAGAAAGAAACAATGTGCGGCACATGCGCCGGAAAATCAATACCTGCAAATACAGGTTTTATTTCTTCAACCTCTAATAAATTATCGTAAAAAGTATTAATGAGTAATGTAATATCTTCCCTGCTTTTAATATCATTCATGCGGTAAAGTTAGCTACAAATTTTTATCCGCAAAGAAGACAAAAAACCTAATGAATTTAAAACGCAATATAAGAAAGATAATTTGGGCGCCTTAACGGGCTCTCGCTACTCGCTCTTTATTCCGCTATCACTTCATAAAGGAGCTCAAACATGCCGCTCCATCCCTGGCGCTCAGTATAAGCTTAGCGCCAGGGATGCGGAGGGTTTAGTTCTTTTGCCTGTTAAGGCAAAAAACCGAGGCGAGAGCCGAGCCCAAAGCAGCCCGTTAAGGCGCCCAAATAAATTTTTGTTTAAATAAATATTTCGCGATTTTTTTAAAGTCCTTCTCCTTTAGAGAAGGATTTAGGATGAGGCTGATTATCTTAACTCAGGTTCTGCTTCCTCTTGTGTAACGGTTGGCAGACTTACGGGGGTTGCAATAGATTCTAAAACCTCAACCGTATTTTTCTTACGACGTTTTTTCTTAGGATCGAATGTGTAGGTAGTTGCAGTTTTTACGCTTGCATCCATTGCTGTGCTATTGGTAGGTATTGCGTTAGTGGTTGATGAATTGCTTTGAATAGCCGGTAATGTTTTAGCTATTAAAGCATTGCCGGTATTTGCATTTGGTAAAGCGGCAATAGTGTTTGTATTAACCAATGTTTCTTTTACCATTGGCGTTTCTTGCTTTTTAACAGTAACGACCGCTGCTTTTTTAGACTCCGGTTTTGGTTTCTCAGCAACGGCATCCATACTGGCTTCCATTTCTGAAACATTGGATTTTGCGGTTGATTTTGAGTTTTTAATATTTATAAAATTAAATAACAGGAAAGAGAATAAAATAATAATACCGCCAAATACAACAGGTAAAATAACGGTACGGTTTAATGCAAAATTAAAATTAGGTATAAGCTGTGTTTTATTTACACTTTGAAATTGTTTGGCATACTCTTCGTAATTAAGCCATGCTTCTTCTTTATAAGTAAGCTCGAGTTCTTTTAACTGGCTGCGCATGTTGCGCTCTTCTATTTCGTAATTAAAGTGGCTGCTCATTTTTCATGGTTTTATAACACTTCTCTACATTTTTTTGCAGGTTATAGCGCGCTTTTTCAAGACTGCTTTTAACCGTTTGTAAGCTTGCTTCAATAATGTTTGCGGTTTCTTCTAAAGAGTAACCGTCAATCACATGCAAATTAATAACCAGGCGTTGAGATGGCACCAGTTGTTGCAGTGATCTTATTAAAACATCATTGTCAATAGAGTTAAAA
Source organism: Chlorellidium tetrabotrys (assembly GCA_032273165.1). Lineage (NCBI taxonomy): Eukaryota > Xanthophyceae > Mischococcales > Botryochloridaceae > Chlorellidium > Chlorellidium tetrabotrys. The sequence continues at coordinate 193,940 of JAUKPS010094615.1, read as the reverse complement.
TCTATGAATTCGTTGGTTTCGAACAGATCATAATTTTTTGTGGAAGAACCATTGGCGTAAACAGTGCTGGCTACATAATATTCGCTGCTTATACCTTTTACGAAGGCAGTGCAGGCTTTAATAAATTCAGGTTCAAAAGTGTTATCTATATCCACCGTATGAGCAGTACGGTTTTGTTGTAATTTTTGTATAAAAGCGTTAAAACCAAAATTAATAGCGTCGTTGGCCTGTGTTTGATTTTTGCAGTAACGAAGGGCTATTGCGGCCATTTTACCATAGTACTTTTCAAATACTTCCTTAATGGCAGTTCTATCGTTTTTAGTGATGGAAACTATGATTTCTTTGGTGTACATGAATGGGTTTTGCTCTTTTTACGAAATTTACTAATAAAAGTTACATGTTATGTTATTTTTTCTATAAAAAATCGCTGTTTTTTGGTCTCGCATCTCAATCACCGTACCCGTTTTAGGTATTTAAGCGTATAAAATCCTGCATTCTGCTTAAAAATAGTTTCCATCCACACAAATAATTTTTTCGAAATTTTTGCGTTTTTATTACAGTACTGTAAATCAACCAAATTGAGGGTTGTCAACATTTTGGCCAAATATTCACTTGTTAAAAACTAGGGCTTCCTGTTAATTCATTTTCTTTCCTTTCGGCCTTTTTTTTGATGATGTTTGTAACACGAGAAATTTAAAAAACACATTAATATATAAACCCTATAATTTTAAGTATTTGTTATGACAGAACCCATTTTAGTCGAGAATAAAGATAGATTCGTACTTTTTCCAATTAAGTACAAAGATATCTGGGAATATTACAAAAAATCGGAAGCCAGCTTTTGGACGGCGGAAGAAATTGACCTGAGTTCTGACACGGCTGACTGGAATAACAAATTAAACGATAACGAAAGACATTTCATTAAGCATGTTCTTGCTTTTTTTGCCGCCAGTGATGGGATTGTTAACGAAAACCTGGCCATTAACTTCCTTAATGAGGTACAGTACCCTGAAGCCCGTTGCTTTTACGGGTTTCAGATCATGATGGAGAACATTCACTCCGAAACTTACTCTTTATTAATAGACACCTATATTAAAGACCCGGTTGAAAAAGACAAATTATTACACGCGGTAGATACCGTGCCCTGCGTTGGCGAAAAAGCCGATTGGGCACTACGTTGGATAAACAACGGATCTTTTGCCGAGCGTTTAATTGCTTTTGCTGCCGTAGAAGGTATTTTCTTCTCAGGCTCTTTTTGCTCTATTTTTTGGTTAAAAAAACGTGGCTTAATGCCGGGTTTAACCTTTAGTAATGAGCTTATCAGCCGCGACGAAGGCTTGCATTGCGATTTTGCCTGTATGATATACACGCATCACGTAAAAAACCAATTACCAAAAGAACAGGTTACCAAGATCATTACAGACGCTGTTTTGATCGAGAAAAAATTTGTTGTGGACGCAATTCCCGTAAAACTAATAGGCATGAACTCAGACTTAATGTGTCAATACATTGAATTCTGTGCCGATCGTTTATTAGTTTCATTAGGCTGTTCTAAATTCTATAACGCATCTAACCCATTTGATTTTATGGAGATGATCTCGTTACAGGGTAAAACCAACTTCTTTGAAAAACGCGTGGCCGAATACCAAAAAGCCGGTGTTATGAATAATAAGGAGGAGAACAACCATTTTAAGCTGGATGAGGATTTCTAGTTTAACATTAATAAGGTAAAAAATCCAATTAAACCGTAGTAAATTTGCAATAGTCGGAATAAACATTCCGGATGGGGATTTTAGCCTCAAAAACTAAAAAAAGTGCCGGTTTAATTAGAAAAATTACTGATTTTGAAAGCCTTAGCCTTTAAAATTAAAAAGCTAAGGGATTTATAAACAAATTAAAAACAACAACAGCGAATAAACAAAGTGCTGTTAATAGAATAGAAAAAATAAAAAAATTAAAGGAAAAATTAGAGCGTAACTTGTTAGAACCAAAAACACAAAAAATGCAAAATAATAATCATACACATAAAATCTTCCGTTCTCAGAGTGTGTTTGCTTATAAAATTGCAATTCGTTCTAATTTCCTTAATACTCAAAAAACTAATAAAAAACCTGGCGTATGTTTGTAATTAAAAGAGATGGCACACGCGAGTCGGTAAAGTTCGACAAGATCACCGCTCGCATTCAAAAATTAAGCTACGGCTTAGAACCTTCACATGTAGACCCTATACTTGTGGCTAAAAAAGTAATTGATGGTGTGTACGATGGCGTTACCACTATTGAACTGGATAATTTAGCAGCAGAAACGGCTGCGGGCTTAACCTCCCGTCACCCCGATTACGCACAGTTAGCATCGCGTATTGCAGTGAGCAACCTGCATAAGAATACGATTAAGAGCTTTTCGAAAACGGCAGAAGCCCTTCATAAATATATTGATCCTAAAACCGGATTGAACGCTTCTTTAATTGCAGACGATGTTTATGACATTATCATGAACAACGCGCATACTTTAGATTCGTCTATTATATACGACCGTGATTTTGGTTACGATTATTTTGGTTTTAAAACATTAGAACGTTCATACCTTTTAAAAATGAACGGCTTTGTTGCAGAACGCCCGCAACACATGATCATGCGCGTAGCAGTTGGTATCCACAAAAATGATATCGAGTCTGCCATTCGCACTTACAATTTAATGAGCGAGCGTTGGTTCACACATGCTACACCAACCTTATTTAACGCGGGTACGCCAAAACCGCAAATGAGCTCTTGTTTTTTATTACAGGTTAAAGATGATAGTATTGATGGTATTTACGATACATTAAAAATGTGTGCTAAGATCTCTCAAAGCGCAGGTGGTATCGGTATCAACATTCATAACGTACGTGCTACTGGCTCGTACATTAAAGGCACTAACGGAACCAGCAACGGTATTATACCAATGCTTAAAGTATATAACGAAACCGCACGCTACGTAGATCAGGGCGGCGGAAAACGTAAGGGATCTATAGCTGTTTACCTTGAGCCATGGCATGCAGATATTTATGATTTCTTAGACATTCGTAAAAATCACGGTAAAGAAGAAATGCGCGCGCGCGACTTGTTTACCGCACTTTGGATTCCTGATTTGTTTATGAAACGTGTGGAAGCAGAAGGCGAATGGAGCCTGATGTGCCCTAATGAATGCCCTGGGTTAAGCGATTGCCACAGCGCAGAGTTTGAAGCATTGTATACTAAATACGAAGCTGAAGGAAAATTCCGCAAACAAATTAAGGCACGTGAATTATGGGCAGCCATTATTGATGCGCAAATTGAAACCGGTAACCCTTACATGTTATTTAAAGATGCCGCTAACTCAAAATCAAACCAACAAAATTTAGGTACTATTAAATCATCTAACTTATGTACTGAAATTATTGAGTACACAAGCGCTGATGAAGTAGCTGTTTGTAATTTGGCTTCTTTAGCTTTACCGCGTTTTGTGGACGAGAAAGCAAATACATTCGATCACAATAAATTATTTGAGATCACTTACCAGGCAACTGTTAACTTAAATAAGATCATCGATCGTAACTACTACCCAATTCCTGAGGCACGTAAATCTAATTTACGTCACCGCCCAATTGGTTTAGGTGTGCAAGGTTTAGCCGATGCATTTATTTTAATGCGTTACCCTTTTGAAAGTGATGAAGCAAAAAAATTAAATGCTGAAATTTTTGAAACTATTTACTACGCTGCATTAACAGCAAGTAAAGACCTTGCGAAAATTGAAGGCGCTTATGAGACATACCCTGGTTCACCTATCTCTAAAGGAATTTTCCAGCAAGATATGTGGGGTGTAACACCAAGCCCGCGTTGGGAGTGGGATACATTACGCGAAGAGATAATGAAATACGGTGTACGTAACTCATTATTGTTAGCGCCAATGCCAACAGCATCTACATCACAAATTTTAGGAAACAACGAATGCTTTGAACCATATACATCAAACATTTATACCCGCCGTGTATTAAGCGGAGAGTTTGTAGTAGTGAACAAACATTTATTACGCGACTTAGTAAAATTAGGTATCTGGAACGATGGCTTAAAAAATAAAATTATCGCGGCAAATGGTTCGGTACAAAACATTCCTGAAATTCCTGCAAACATAAAAGAGCTTTACAAAACAGTTTGGGAAATTAAACAACGTACCATCATTGATATGGCTGCAGACCGTGGCGCTTATATTGATCAATCGCAATCGTTAAACCTGTTTATACAAGACGCTAACTTTGCAAAAATGAGCTCTGCACACTTTTACAGCTGGAAAAAAGGCTTAAAAACAGGTATGTATTACTTACGTACAAAAGCTGCTGCCGATGCCATTAAATTTACTGTAGACCAGGATGCATTACAAAAACCGGTTTATGTATTAGGCAACGAAGACCAATTGTTGGTAGACAGAGGACAAGCACATATTTTAACCTTTGAAGAACAACAAGCACAATTAAGCTGCTCGTTAGACAATCCTGAAGATTGCGAAGCTTGTGGAAGCTAATACACCGTCACGCTGAGCGGAGTCGAAGCGCGCGCACATCGCACTAAAGTGAAAGAATAAATAAAAACTAATAAAATAAAAGGCCTCTCTAAGAAATTTGGAGAGGCTTTTTTTGCGAGAAGAAAAATGAAAATAAAAAAGTTTATAATTGAAAAGTATAAGTCTTTACAAGGTATTGAAATCAATTTAAATAATACAATTATCCCAATAATTGGAATTAATGAATCCGGAAAAACTTCTATCCTAGAAGCAATTTTAGCTTTCGATTATTTCAATGATGAATTACACGACGGAAAACACTTAAAAGCAGAAAATAGATATATTTATAATTCAACCGGTCATATAGTAAAAGCAGAGATTTTATTTGACGATGAAAACGAAGTGAAATCAATGATGAAGGAACTTTCATATTCAAAATCTGCAAAATTTTATAGAGAAATAATGGATCTTTATGTAAGTGGTGACCCATTAATAATAGGAAGAAATTTAGATGAGTTAACTTACTTTTTTGAAAACATTGATACTGCGGTAACTGATAATATAATAAATGCCTTATTTCAAAAATTACCATTTATCCTTTATTTTGACGACTTCACAGATAGAGTTCCTGATAATATAGTTTTTAAAGAGGATTATTTTACTGAAGACTACGATAAAGATGAAGATGATGATAGGAATGAATGGCACTCATTTATAGAAGAGATTTTTAATAGATCTACTAAAAATAAAACTGACTTAAGAACTTTTTTAAAAATCACTCAAGAGAAAATTCGTTTAGGAGTATTGTCTGATGTAAATGACAAAATAAATAAAGATATAATTTCAGATTGGGAAAAATTAAAAATTCTAAAAAATGAGTTGAAAAATGAAAATATATTTAAACTGAAAATCAAACTTGAATATCAATTAAAATCCAATGGAGAGCATTCATTTCATTTCAATATTGAAGATAAAAACCACGATTCAACTACCCGTTATTTTGATGTTCGAGAAAGAAGCAAAGGGTTTCAATGGTTTTTTAATTTTGCTATAAAACTAAAATATAACCACAAATATGTAAACGATGCAAAAGGTGCAATCTATTTGTTAGATGAACCTGGATCATACTTGCATGCCTCTGCTCAAGAAGAACTATTAAATTCTCTAAGTGAAATATCTCAAACTAATACTGTTCTTTTTTGCACTCATTCCCAATATTTACTAAACCCGAAAATTATAAACATTAGTAATATAAAAATAACAGTTAAGGAAAATGGTTTGATCTCTTTACAAAACTTTGCTGAGTATAAAGAAAGCAGTAAAAATTTTAGTGCATTATCGCCTCTTTATGACGCATTACAAATGAATGTTTTAAATAACCAAGAAATATTAAATAAAAACACAATTATAACAGAAGGAATTATTGATTATTATTTACTAAACCTCTTAAAAAAATATAACGACAAATTTAAATCAATACAAGGGAGTATTATTCCCGGTGCAGGAGCAGGAAACTTAAAGGATTTAATCTCATTCTCAATAGCCTGGGCTAAGAAGTATATCGTAATATTAGACTCGGACACTGCAGGAGAAAAGGAATATAATAGATACTTAGCGTTTTTTGGAGAGAAAGAAGCGGAAAAATTTATTAAACTTAGTCTACCTAAATCAGATAAAAATGTAGAAATAGAAAGCTATTTCTCGGAAGTAGATAAAAATAAATTATGTCAAATGTATAATGGAAAAGATACAAAAAAATGTATTATAAGTATATTCTTTGATACTGAAGCAAGGCAGAAAGAGATTTTTACAAATCTTAATTCTGAATCAAAACAAAATTTTGATTTTTTATATAACTTGATTCTCGCTAGGTTTTCGTAGTAGACCAACTCTTATCTTCATAAAATGTATAAACAATCTTCCCTCATTTTTATTTGCAAAGTTTTAGTGCGGGTGGGTGCTTTTGGTTTGTTGTTTAAAATTATGAGCTGGCCTTTTGGTAATGAGCTAATGTGTTTTGGTTTTATTGGTACCGGCATTTTCTTTACGCTTTTAATGATCGAAAAAAGAAAAGATAAAAAAAGGGAAGATCAATGATATTTCCGCGAGCCCCATTTTGTTAATGCAAAACCCTCCCCCGGCTTTCAGCCACCCCCTCCGGGAGGGGGATATTTTGTGTGCTTACGCGTAAGCGCACAATGCATAGGCGGTTAGTATCCTCCTTTGGAGGAGGTGCCCGAAGGGCGGAGGAGGGACGCATTAATACTACACTCTATAGCAATCAACAAAAAAATTATTTTTTACTTTCGTTTGATCATGGAAATAAAAAACAATCACAATTTCTATAGCAAACACTTAAAACTTTACGCCAATAAAAACCGAAAACAAATGACCAAAGCAGAAGCCTGTTTATGGAAATATGTTTTACGCTCAAAACAAACTGGTTTTATATTTAACCGCCAACGGCCCGCATTAAATTATATTGCCGATTTTATGAATAAAGAATTAAAATTAATTATTGAAGTGGATGGTTATACGCATTTATTAGAAGAAGTAATTCTTAATGATAAAATCCGTCAAACAAAATTAGAAGATGCCGGATTTACGGTTTTACGTTTTAAAGACGAAGAAGTATTAAAAGAAATTGATATTGTAAAGAATAAAATTGAAGGCACCATAAAAAATCTTGAGAAAAGCACTTGACTTTTCCTCTGTTGCTAATGATGCGCCAGCGATATGTAGGGTTTAGTTCTTTTGCCTGTTAAGGCAAAAAACCGAGGCGATAGCCGAGCCCGAAGTAGCGCGTTAAGGCGCCCAAAAAATTACTAGGAAAAATTGTTCACTCTTAGTCTCCCTCTCTGAGTTTATCCTGAGCGGTGTTGAAGGAGAGAGGGATCATGGGTGAAGCTTGATGAGATCTAATACTATATTCCATAGCAAGTATCCTTTATTTTTCTATCTAATTTCAGTCTTTCAAATTATGATAAAGAAAAAAGACGAAATAACAGTGCCCGATGAAATAGTAATGAATAAGATCTATTTTATACGTGGGCAGAAGGTGATGTTGGATCGCGATCTTGCAACGCTTTATGGTGTTGAAACAAAAGTCTTAAAACAAGCTGTGAAACGCAATTTACAGCGTTTTCCAATAGACTTTATGTTTGAAATGACTGAAAAAGAACTTCAAAATTGGAGGTCACAATTTGTGACCTCCAATTCAGACAATATGGGCTTAAGATATATGCCTTTTTGTTTTACAGAACAAGGTGTAGCCATGCTGTCAAGCGTGTTAAACAGTGAAAAAGCAATAACTGTAAATATTCAAATAATCAGAATTTTTACAAAGATCAGGCAGATGTTAATTGATAACACTGAGTTACGTTTAGAAATAGAGAAAATAAAGAAGAAACTCGATAACCAGGGAAAAAATATGGAATTGGTGTTTCAATATTTAGATCAATTACTAGAGAAACAAGAAAATCCTAAAAGCCGGAAACAGATGGCTATAAATTACCTGTTAAAAAATAATTTTATTATTTCAATACAATCTTGATCCGTTCTTTCCTCACCTTGGTCCTTATAAGGTAATGTTCTACCTTTTTCATTTTCATAATTCCCATGCGTGAATTTTGCGCTTCCTCTTCTTTTTTTTCTATGATCGAATAAATATAAATCTCGGTTATATTCTTCACCAGCAATTTATTTAAATAATAATTAATTAAAATACGATCGTTTTTTGAAAGTGTAATAAAAGATGATTTTATATACAGACTGTCGTTATTTATTTTCTTTTCAGGCGCTTTTGTTTTATAAAAGAAAACTACTTTAATGAACTTATCGGCATGAGTTGTATCTGCCAACAAAGCATTTAGTAACGGCTGGTTCACGGCCATGCGTAAAGGGTCTTCGTTACGGCCTTGTCTTTTTCGATTTTTTGCTTTGGCTTTAGCAATAAAAATACTTGTCTTTTTTTTTAGTCCCCGCTTCCCTCCTGCCGGCGGTTTTTGAAAGGACCAGGCTGCTTTAATGCAATCTTTTTTAAAACAAATAAATGGAAAACCTGCATGAATGGCACAGGATGAAAACAGTGCTGCAATTACAACAACTAAAAACAGTTTATAAAAGTTGCAGAACACGTTTATGGATTATATTTAAAGTTAACGAAATATACTGAAATAACAATGGTGTTAGGCCCCTTCTCCGAGTTTATCCTGAGCGGAGTCGAAGGAGAGAAGGCGGGTGATGAGGCTTTAACCCGATTTGCACAGCCAAAAAACATGTGTATCTTTAAACTTGCTGAAAATTAATTTTAAATATTTTTTCTTTTTGATCCTTTTTTTTGGGTTGTTCATTCTGCATTCACAAAACATTGATTCGTTAAAGTTTGTGCTTAAAAGTTCAAAACAGGATACACTAAAACTTAAGTTATTAGTTTCTTTAACCGAGATCTGCGAACTGGAAGAAATTACCGGTTATGCCGAAACGGCAATTAAATTAGCAGATAGCTTATTGCAAACCAATACAGCAGTATCCTCACCCAACAAAAACAGCATTATTGGCCAAAAAGCAAAAGCTATAAATAATATCGGCTTTTTTTATGGGAGCCAGGGCGATTTTTCTAAAGCAATAAGTTATCATCAACAAAGCTTTAAGCTCATGGAGCTAATAAATAATAAATTAGGGATGGCTGAAAATTTAAACAGCATTGGCAATCATTTACTCTATCTCCGTAAACTTGATGAGGCTTCAAACTATTTTACACGAGCATTAAAATACCGCGAAGAAGTAGGAGACAAAAAAGGGATCTGTCAAACATTAAGCGGGATTGGCGCTATTTACAATCAAAAAGGTGAAAATAAAAAAGCAATTGAATATTATAATAAAGGTCTAAAAATTGCTGAAGAACTAAACGAAAAAAAAGAAATTGCAAGGCTCTTAAGCAATATTGGAATTATTTACGCCGCACAAGGTGATCTACAAAAAGCACTTGAACTATATAGTAAATGTTTAAAAATAGAAGAAAGCCTGGGTGAAAAACATTTAATGGCCTCAACGTTTAATAACATAGCTGTAATATATAAAAGCCAGCAAGATTATGTTAACGCGTTGGCTTATTATAATAAAAGTTTAAAGATCTACAACGAAATAGGAGATAAATACGGCATTGCTAATGTAAATAATTCAATTGGTCTTATTTGTTACGAAAGAAATGACCTTAAAAATGCAGAGATCTATTATGAAAAAGCAAAGAAACTAATGCTTGAAATTATGGATATGCAGGGTTTGGCAGCAGTGTACATTAATTTAAGTATTATATATAAAGTACAAGATGATCTAACTTTGGCTATAGAATATTGTGAAAAAGCGCTGCAAATAAATAAAGTAATAAAGAACAAACAAAACCTGGCGTTTAGTTATAACCAATTAGGTTCAAGTTATCTTTCCCTATCGCAAGACTTTAAGAGTGCTACTAACAAAATAAAAAATCTTAAAATTGCCCTTGCTTATTCTGACAGTTCCCTTCTAATTTCAAAACAACTTGGTTTTCCGGAAAATATTCGTAATGCAGAAAACCTGATGGCCAATATTTATTCTAAAATGGAGAATTATGCCGGCGCGTTTGAACATTATAAGCAATATATTATTTACAGGGATAGCATTAATAATGAAAGTACACGCAAAACCAGTATTAAAAACCAGCTAAACTACGAGTTCGAAAAAAAGGAAGCGGTAATAAAAGAGCAACAGGAAAAAGAAAGAGCTGTTGCTGAAGAAAAAAATCGTTTTCAAAAAATTGTAATTTGGTCTATACTATTTGGCTTGTTATTGGTAGTAATTTTTGCACTATTTATTTTCAGAACTTTAAAAATTACGCGAACACAAAAAAGCATTATCGAAGAAAAACAAAAAGAGATCCTTGATAGTATTTATTATGCCAAGCGCATTCAAACCAGTTTATTGCCAACCGAAAAATATATTGATAAACATTTAAAATCAGATAAAACCATCCAAAATTAAGTAAAATCTAAAAAATTTAGATTTTACTTTTTCTGCTTTTAGCAAGGGTTTCGGCGTAAAAAGTAATTCTTATTTTAGACTTAATATGGGCTTATTTGGTATTCTCTTATTTTATCGTAATTTTGGTTGGCCTTTATAAAATATTATAAATTACATGAAATGAAAAAACTATTTACGCTTGTTTTATTATTAACCTCAATTAGCTTTTTTGCGCAAAGCCCGCCGGTTATTGAAGGCACTTACGCTCCCGTGCGTAATACTTCTGTAAAGCAAGTTTGGGATACTACTATTAACTCATTATCTGTTCCTGCTATTGGTCCAAACCAGGTGTGGGATTATACATTTGGTAATAACCAATTTTTGAATGTTTGCGATACCTTGCCTTATAAGGTCTTAGATATTCAAACAACACCACATCAACAACATTTTCCTCAGGCTAATTTAGCTGGATTTTTGCGAACGCCTTTCAAAACCAACGGTTCAGATTCATTATATAATTTTTGGGCTGTGAATCAAGGCTCTAATGGCACTTATTTGGTTGGAGGATTTAATGAGTCGTATATGTTTGATTCTACTATTGTATTTTCCAATCCTGAATATTTTTCTCCTCAATTGATCTCATACGGAAATGTAATTCATGATACCTCGGTATATGTTGGGTATGCTAAAAACATTGGAGGTTTTAAGGCAAAAACAAAAGGAAGAAAGATCAAAACCACAACATACGTTGGTTACGGAACTTTAAAACTTCCGAATGGCATATACAATAATGTTGCACTGCTTCGCGAAAACAACAATCGTGTTGACAGTATTTTTGTTGATCTTTTTAATACTAATAATTATACCTATTTTTTGACTAATAGCGGTACTTCTAAAGTATATCAATTTTTAAGGAACAATACATTTGGCTCTAATTATTTGATGATGTTAAATTGTAATCCGGCTAACACAGTTGCAGAATTTGGCTGGTACACTATCCCGGTTGATATTGGATCGATAAGCGGCAATGTATTTACGGATGCTTCAGAAACAACTCCTGTAACAGACGGAGAAATGTTCCTGTACCGTGAAAATTCTAACTTCGCAAAAAATGATATTCTTGCAAAAACTACTGTAAATAGCAGCGGTTATTATAAATTCGACAGCATTCCTTATGGCGAATACCGTATTTGCATTCGCCCTAATACAACAACATATCCAAACGCCAACATTACTTATTTTGGAGATACAACCAACTGGATAGATGCGACAGCTATCATCACAACTACAACAACTTCACCAAATCATAAGATCCATTTGCAATACCACAGTGCGCCTGCAGGTTTAAATGTTATTGAAGGTACACTTGGGCAGGATAATTCGATCTTCAAATCGATGAATTCTCAATTTTCAAATCCTATTCCAAGCATTGGTGTGGTAGTTAAGAAAAATCCTGGATCAAGCGCGGCTAGAATGGGTATTACCAATTCAAACGGTACATTTAGTATTGCTGCTTTGGATGATGGAAACTATACTTTATTTGTTGATATTCCGGGCTTACACCACGCAGGCACATATAACTTTAGCGTAAATAACGGCAGTATTCTTAACGGACTTGATTTTACGGTTGGTACAGATTCAATTCATCCTATTAATGCAACTGTTGGTATTAAAGAACTTAAAAGATCAACAACCGGTTTTATGACTGCATATCCAAATCCTTATACTACGGCCGCAACCATTGCAATAAATTTGCCGAGTTCTTCAAAAATACTTTTAGAAGTGTATGATGTGTTAGGTAAGAAAATTCAAACATTGGATAATTCAGAAAAACAGCAAGGCGTTCATAAATATAATTTTAGTGCAAAAAATTTAAATTACAGCTCAGGAATGTACTTTGTTAAACTAACCATTGGTAATGCAACCGATGTTATTAAGATCGTAGAACAATAACAATTAAATGAAAAAAAATGAAAAAACTATTTACTTTTGTTTTATTATTAACCTCCATTTGCTTCTTTGCGCAAAGCCCGCCGGTTATTGAAGGTACTTACTACCCTGTAAGAAATACATCCATTAAACAAGTCTGGGACACCACACCAGGGTCCATATCTATACCTTCCGTTGGGCCTAACCAGGTTTGGGATTATAGATTTTCAAATAACCAGTTTTTACATGTTTGCGATACGTTAAGGTTTAAAATATTAGATCCTGCAAATACGCCTTATCATCAATATTTTCCTACAGCTAACCAGGCAGCCTTTATCCGATCGCCTTTTAAAGGCAGGGTGTCTGATTCTTTATACTACTATTTTAAAAATACCATTAATGATATTTCAATCATAGGTGGGTTTAACATTCAAAACAAATTCGATTCAACCATTAACTATTCTAATTCTGAATTTTATGCGCCATCTCAAATTACGTATAATTCAACTCTTAGTGATACTGCCAGGTATGTGGCCTACGCAAAAAAATACATGTATTTATCAAATGAATACGCCGTTAAATTAAGAGGTTGTAAAATAAAAACACTGCAATATCTTGGTTACGGTACATTAAAACTCCCAAACGGAACTTACAATAATGTTGCGCTTATTAAAGAAACTTATGTTATTAAAGATAGTATTTATGTAGATTTTCTAAACAATGGAAATTATGTTAATACAAACCAGGTTGTTTCAAGCTCTTCTAACGTTTACCAGTTCTTTAGAAATAACACATTTGGCTCAGCATACCTGGCATATTTTGCCGCAAATCCATCAAATACACAAGTGTCATATGGTTGGTACACTTTGCCGGTTGATTTTGGATCGATCAGTGGAAATGTTTATACGGATGCAACAGAATCAACTCCTGTAACAAACGGAGAAATGTATTTATATCGCGAGAATTCAAACTTTGCAAAAAATGATATTCTTGCAAAAACAAATGTGAACAGCAGCGGGCAATACAAATTTGATAGTATCCCTTATGGCGAATACCGTATTTGCGTTCGTCCAAACACAACCTTATATCCTAATGCCAATATTACTTATTTTGGTGATACAACAAACTGGATAGATGCCACTGCAATTATTACAACAACTACTACTTCACCAAATCATAAGATCCATTTACAATACCACAATGTTCCTGTTGGTTTAAATACCATTCAAGGACAGTTAGGCTTAAATCTAAATATCTTTAAGACTTCGGGCACTAATTCAAACCCTATTCCAAGTATTGGTGTGGTAGTTAAAAGAAACCCTGGCTCAAGTGCTGCAAGAATGGGAGTTACCGATCCTGGAGGGCAATTTAATATTGGCACATTAGACGATGGCAGCTATACATTATTTGTTGATATCCCTGGCCTACATCACACAGGCACTTATACTTTCAATGTAAGTGGTGGCAGTGTTCTTAACGGTCTTGATTTTACAGTTGGTACCGATTCTATTCATCCAACCAATGCAACCGTTGGTATTAAAGAGCTTAAAAGGTCTACAACCGGCTTTATGACAGCATATCCAAATCCATATACTACATCGGCTACTATTGCAGTTAACTTACCCTCATCGGCAAAAATACTTTTAGAGGTTTATGATATACTTGGTAAAAAGGTCCAAACCTTAGATAATTCAGAAAAACAACAAGGCGTGTATAAATACAATTTTAGCGCAAAAAGTTTAAATTACAGTTCAGGCATGTACTTTGTTAAACTAACAATTGGCAATACAACTGATGTGCTTAAAATTGTAGAACAATAAGCTTAATTTTCTTTTTAAAAACGCCCGTTTAATAATTTAAACGGGCGTTTTTTATTAGTTCAATTGCATAAAAATCAAATTCTTATATCTAATTTAGGACTGTAAATTTTAGCAGCTATTTTGCGGTTTAATGTATAAATTATTAAATACGGTTTTCTTTTTTCTTTTGCTTTCTGTTTTAGTTTTTAATGCTAAAGCACAAACTTATCCTTTCTCAAATCATACCGTTGAAAATGGTTTGTCGCAGGGACAGATCTTATCTGTATTTCAGGCAGATGATGGTGTAATGTGGTTTGGTACAAGCGGCGGCGGAATTACCAAATACGATGGCCGTTCTTATGAATATATAACCGATAAAGATGGCCTTGCCGATAATGTTGTGTTCTGCATTAAAAAAGATAATGCAGGACGTGTGCTTATTGCTACTAATAATGGCTTATCAGTTTATGATCCAAAAATATCTGTAAAAGACAGATCCAAAAAATTTAAAAACTATACAACAAAAGATGGTCTTTGTGATAACCGCATCTTTTCTATTTTAATAGATGAGAATGGAGAAGCCATACTTGGAACGGCAAGAGGCTTGTCAATTTATAAAGATGGCGTTTGCAGTGTTTTAAAAATTGATAAAAAAATAGATAGCTCTGGCGTATTTAATATTTTGCGGGATAGTAAAAAACAATTATGGCTTAGTACATTAGGCAACGGTGTATTTAACGTTGCCGATAAAAATATCAAAAATTATACAACAGATGATGGCTTGCAAAACAATATGGTTTTTTCTGTTATGGAAACAACTACACATGGTTTTTGGTTCTTTACCGGTGAAGGTCTTTGTGAATTAAAAGATGGCAAAGCCAAAAAAATAAATCACGCGAATATTGATACCAATGCTACTTATTATAGCTATTACAAAGATAATACGAACGCGATATGGTTAGGGACAAGTAATGGATTAGTAAAACAAAACAGCGATGGTAGCATTCTTGTCTTTAAAAAGAAGAATGGCCTTGCTGATAATAGTATCTGGAAAATTTTCCAGGACCGTGACTCTAATCTATGGTTTGCATCTGACCAAAGTGGCGTTTCGAAATTAGCGAGTGAGCGTTTTTTAATGTACACTACAAAAGATGGATTATTATTTGATGAAATAAAATATATCCATCAAAACAAAGCAGCCGATCTTTGGATAGGTTCAAAGCTCGGCATCAGTATCTTTAAAAATAAAGGAAGCATTAACTATAACAATAAAGACCTGAAGGGTAATGCAGATATTTGGTCAATAGCCGAAGATAAAAAAGGAAATTATTTAATTGGCACAGGTAACGGTTTGCTTATTTACAATGGCAGTTCTTTTAACCGCATAACCTGTAAAGACCTGGATAGCCCTATGAATACGATCTTTGATGTATTTGTAGATGATAAAGGCGTTACATGGCTTGGCACGCCTGCCGGCTTGGCAAAAATTGCCGATGGTTATATTAAACCCTTAGATGGAATTGCAATTACAAAAAATTATGTAAATAAGATCTTCCAGGATAGTAAAGGCGATTATTGGTTTTGTACCGATGACGGATTATTTAAATATAATGGACTGAACTTAAAACATTTTAGCGAGAAAGAAGGCTTTGAACAAAAAAGAGTGCGTAATATTATTGAAGACGCTGCTCATAATTATTGGCTGGCAACAAGCTCCGGCGTTTACAAATACAACAATAGTAAATTTGAGAATGTAACCAATAAATTAAATTTAGCTTCAAACGAAATTTATTCCATTGCACAGGATAAAACAGGAAATATATGGGCCGGCTTATCAAACGGTTTAGCAAAAATTGAAGTAAAAAATAACGATTATAAAATTCGCGCGTATATAAACGAAGATGGTTTTATTGGGCAGGGCTGCAGCCAAAACGCAATGATGATGGATAATAATGGTAAACTTCTTATTGGCACTTCAAAAGGCTTAATGATGTACCAGGCAGAATATGACCGTGAAAATAATTTAGAGCCTGCCACAAAATTAAAAAGTGTTGATCTTTTTTTCCAGGAAACGAATTGGGATCAGTATACCGATTCAATTAATAATAATATTCCATTTAATTTAGATCTTCCTTACGATAAAAATTATCTCACTTTTAATTTTATTGGTGTTAGTTTGATCGCTCCTGAAAAAGTGAGTTACAAATACATGCTAAAAGGCATTGATAAAGATTGGCGCACTTCGTTTAAAACAGAAGCTTCTTATTCAAATATTCCGCCCGGCAATTATGAATTTATTGTAATGGCAAATAATGGCGAAGGTGTTTGGAATAAAGAACCCATTACTTTTACATTCTCAATCAGGCCACCGTTCTGGCGCACCTGGTGGTTCTACTCATTAATAGCTGTAATAATATTAATGGGTATTTATTCTTATTTCAAAATAAGAACTGCCAATATTAAGATCTTAAAACAGAACGAGATCATTGAAGAAAAAAACGGCGCGCTTCAACATGCCAATAACGAGATAGCCGAAAAAAATCAAAACATTACCGATAGCATCAATTATGCCAAACGTATTCAACAAAGTTTTTTAACGTCAGAAAAGATAATTGATCAATTTTTAAAAGAACATTTTGTTTTATTTAAACCCCGCGATATTGTTAGTGGTGATTTTTACTTAGCATTCGATCTGCCCGATAGAACAATTATTGTTTGCGCTGATTGCACCGGCCATGGCATTCCGGGTGCGTTCATGAGTTTAATAGGCATTAGTTTACTTAACGAGATCTCACGCGCTAAAGTAATTTTAAATACTTCGGAGATACTTGAAGAATTAAGAAGCCGAATAATTGCGGCGCTTAATCCTGATAAATTAGAAACCGGCGGCAAAGATGGAATGGACATTTCATTGATCTCTATTTTTAAGAAGGCAGATAACGGCAAAATTAAAATCCATTTCTCCGGCGCAAATACTGCTATTCAATTAGTGTCGGGCCAGGGAGAAACTGCTAAACTGGTTGAATTTAAAGGAGACAAACAACCCGTTGGTTATTATTCGAACATGAAACCATTTACACAACAAGAAATACTTGCTCAAAAGGGAGATATTATTTACATGTATACTGATGGTTATGCCGACCAGTTTGGTGGTGAGAACGGAAAAAAATTCATGTCGAAACAATTAAAACATCAAATATCTTCTGTTTGTCATTTATCATTAAAAGAGCAAAGAATACACTTAGAAAATGTTCTTACAAAATGGCAGGGCAAATTAGAACAGGTAGATGATGTTACTGTAATTGGAATAAAGATTAGTTAATTCTATTATATAAATTTCTCTGTATAGATATTACAAATATTTAATCTGGGTAATTATCTGTTTTTTACCTTTTAGGTTTTTTGCGCAAGACCGCACTATCGATTCATTAAAAATACTTCTAAAAAACGCAAAACATGATACAATAAAACTGCAAACCCTTGCACAGTTAAGTGAAAACTGTGAACAGGACGAGATCTTAAAATATGCCGGACAAGCAGTTGCCATGGCAGATAAATTATTAGCAGAAGGATCATTAGCATCCTTTAAAAAAACCATTTTAAGTTCAAAAGCAGTTGGCTTAAATGGTTTAGCCACTTTTTTACATAACCAGGGCAATATTGCTAAAGCCCTTGAATATTATAGCCAAAGCCTTATGATCTATGAAACACTTGGAGATAAAAATTCAATGGCTATTTTATTAAACAATATCGGGTCGGTGTATGTTGACCAAAATGATCTTGTAAAAGCGGCGGAATATATGGATAAGAGTTTAAAGCTGCAGGCGCAAACCGATGATAAAAAAACAACTGCCGCATTAGCACTAAATCTTGGGTATGTTTATGCACAACAGGGGAAAAATAAAGACGCCTTACAGAAATATAAATTTTGCGCCGATCTGCTTAAAGAGGTTGACAATAAAACGGTAAGAGCCATGTTGCTTAATAATACAGGATTAATTTACATCAAGCAGAACAAGTCTGATTCGGCGCTTGATTACTTTTTTAAAAGTTTAAAAATAAGAGAAGATATGAATGACAAATTTGGTGAAGCTTCGTCATTAAGCAGCATAGCTAATGCCTATTTTTATCAAAAAAAATATAAACTCTCCCGAATTTATTCAGACAGTTCATTAGCCATTGCAAAGCGTGTAGGATTTCCAGTAGTTATTAGCTTCGCCGAACGTACACTTGCGTTTGCAGATTCCGCCCTTGGAAATTACAAAGAGGCGTTTGAGCATTATAAGCAATATATCATTTACAGAGATAGCCTTAATAACCAAAGAACACGAAAGGCCAGCATAAAAAATCAATTAAAATATGAATTCGAAAAAAAAGAAGCTGTTATCAAAGAACAACAGGAAAAAGAACGGGCTTTAGCTGCGGGAAAAGATCGTTTTCAAAAAATAATTATTGCTTCAGTTATTTTTGGATTGTTTCTTGTACTTGTATTTGCTACTTTCATATTTCGATCACTTAAAGTTACACGCCATCAAAAAAAGATCATCGAAGAAAAACAAAAAGAAATTTTAGATAGCATTCATTACGCTAAACGAATACAAAGAAGTTTACTACCAACGGAAAAATATTTAGATAAGATATTTAAAGATCGTATTTAATGCTTATTGCTCCATCGGGTAATCTTTCGCAACCCAATCAGGTTTAATTCCCTCGGGCAACTCTAGTACTTTTGCATTTTTAAATCCGGCCGATATCACAGCGTCATAAGCAGGTTTAATATTAGGGCAACT
Organism: Chlorellidium tetrabotrys; assembly: GCA_032273165.1. NCBI lineage: Eukaryota > Xanthophyceae > Mischococcales > Botryochloridaceae > Chlorellidium > Chlorellidium tetrabotrys. The sequence continues at coordinate 174,910 of JAUKPS010094615.1, read as the reverse complement.
GGCATAAGAGCAGCAGCCACAATATACCACAACAACCTTATTCTTATTTTCCATTGCCAAAGTAGATTTTATTTTTTCAATACCAGTAACACTTGTTGCTCTTCCAACATCAACAGCTCCTTTTATTAACTCCATGGGCCCAACATTTAGGATCAAAGGTTTGTCTTTGGCGTTAGTATTTATCTTTTCTGCCAGATCTTTGGTTGGCATTAATTGTTCTTTGCTCCATAACGGGGTTTGACTATAAGATACAACAGTTCCCGCAAGAACTAAAAAAAGAATGGTTAATTTTTTCATAAAGACTGCTTAATTTACCCGAAGGTAAATAAAAGGAAATGACATAAAATTTAAAAAATGCTAAAAAACATTGTATCTTTAAACTAATGATAAAAAAATTAACTTTTTATACATTTATTGTTGCACTTTTTAATCTATATAATAGTTTAAACGCACAAATAATTCCGATAAATGTTGAATCGCAAACATTTTATTGTCCCAGTATACCTAAGGATACTTTAAATAAGGTATTTATTCGTGGTAGAGTCACAAAGCAGGGAGAACCAAAAAACCTTATTGCTAAAGCCAATGTGCAGATAAAAAACACAGATCTGTCTATTGGAACTGACAGCCTTGGCTATTATTGGTTAGACATTAGTGAGATGAGCGATGCCACAAAAAATTACATTATACAATGCAGTTTTATCAATCATCGATTGGAAGAAAAGATCATTGATCATAAAATAGAAAAAACAACAGTTGTTAATTTTGAGTTATCGCTTAATGGTGGTATTTCGCCAATTGAAACAACAGAAGTAAAACCTGTTAAAAAGAAAAAGAAACGCCGGTGGCATAAATAATTTTTTGTTGAAAAATTTAAAAAACAGATCAGGATATTTAGGCTTCTGCATAGCTTTGTGCTTTTATGGTTGTAATCTATTCTCACAAAGTATAAGTTATGAAGCAGCCTCCAACATTGATTCTTTAAACAATGCATTTAAAAATGCTAAAGCTGATACTACAAAACTTCGTTTGCTTTACGCGTTAAGCAATCAATGCGATGAACAGGATATCTTAAAGTACGCGGTACCCGGCGTTGGCCTCGCTGATGCTATTTTAAAGACCTCAAAAAATTTAAGTGCCGAAAAGAAAAAAACCATTCTTAAACTAAAAGGCCAGTTCATTAGCAATATTGGTTACGCCTCACAAAGTTCAAGCGATTACTTAGACGCAGTTAAACATTATGAAAAAGCTTTAAGAGTATTTGAAGAAATAAATGAAAAACAAGAGATCGCAATAACCTACAACAATCTTGCCGTCTCGTGGCAAAGCACCGGCGATCTTTCTAAAGCTCTAAACTATTATCAAAAAGGCCTTAAGATCCAGGAAGAAACCGGTGATGATATTGGCAGATCAATTACACTAGGTAATCTTGGCATGATCTACCAGGACCAGGGAAACTCTGCTAAAGCCCTGGATTGCTTTTTTACGGGTTTAAAGATAGAAGAACAAACAGATCAAAAAGAAGGTATGGCGGTTACCTTTAATTGCATTGGTGGTACGTACCAACAATTAGGCGATATTCAAAAATCATTGTATTACTTTAATCGAAGTATACAATTAAATGAAGAAATAGGAAATACAGAAAGCCTTGCGCAGGCTTTGGGTAATATTGGTTCTGTTTATGAGTCGCAGGGTGAAGTTTCAAAAGCACTAGAGTATTTTAATAAGAGTTTAAAATTACATTTAAAGATCGGTCGTAAAGAAGGTGTTTCAACCGCTTATAATAATATTGGCGCTTGTTATAGTCAACAAGGAAATAGTGATAAAGCACTTGAATATTATAACAAAAGCCTGAAAATTGAAGAAGAAACAGGTAATAAGATAGACATAACCCGCTCATTAAATAATATTGGAAATATTTACGAAAAAAAAGAAGATTACTTAACCGCTTTAACTATTTACACAAGAAGCTTATTAATTAAAAAAGAACTAAATGACAAGAACGGTCTTTCTCAGACTTTCAATAATTTAGGTTCAGTTTATTTTAGGATAGCCTCTTTACCTCAATACAAAGAAATAAAGCCGCTCGATAAAAAAGCAAGGCTTCACTTAGCTTCAGCATATGCTGATAGCTCGTTAAGCATTGCCAAAGAGATCGGCTTTCCGTCAACCATAGGCAGGGCCGAACGCCTTGCTGCTAAAGTAGATTCAGCTAATGGAAATTTTGCAGGTGCCTTTGAGCATTTAAAACAATTTGTAATATACAGAGACAGTATTGCCAATGAAACTACAAGAAAGCTAAGCATTAAGAACCAGTTAAAATATGAATTTGATAAAAAAGAAGCGGTAATTAAAGAACAGCAGGATAAAGAAAGAATAGTTGCCAAAGAAAAAAATCGTTTTCAACAAATTGTTATCGCCTCGGTACTAATTGGCTTATTATTAGTAGTTATTTTTGCGGCGTTTATTTTTAGATCTTTAAAAACAACCCGTCATCAAAAATTAATTATCGAAGAAAAACAAAAAGAGATATTAGATAGTATTCATTATGCAAAACGTATTCAAAAAAGCTTATTGCCATCTGAAAAATACATTGCTAAACAATTAGCCCGTGCCGAAAAGACCTAAACCTTTCATAACCGTTATCTGAAAATTTAAATATCAGGTTCCAAATACTTTAGGTGTTTTTACTTAAACAGGTTTTAACGATTACCCTAAGGCATTTTGTGCATAAGTCTTCACAAATCCAAACCTCCAAATCATTTAAAAAAGATAATTTCATAGCGCTGGAATTTGTAATAAAATAGCCATGAAAAAATTATTTTATCTTTTTACGATCATTTGTCTTAACTCAAACATTGTGTTTGCCAATGGCCAAAATGAACCTGTAATTAAAGGCAATAGTGGGGTTGTGGTTAATAAACTCGAAACATTTATTAAAGAAAAAAAGTTTCAGGCCGATGAAACACTTATGTATCCCGGTATAAATTCTAAAACACTAAAAACAAAATTAACCGATCTTGTCAACGAATCTGCCCGTGATTTTATGCAGCTTGCATCTGCTAATGCCAGCGAAGAAGAATATCAAAACAAGATCAAAAGCGGGCTTGAAAGATTTGACCCTTATTATACCGAACTTGCCTCAGAAGATCTTGACAGGATCTATCATTATTACGAACAGCTTATAGATATTGTTGGATTGAAAAGCCAGGGAACACATTTAAAAAAATGGCGCTACGGTTCGGCCTCCTCTAAAAAATAATATATAGTTGGCGCACTACGTATAATCTCTTATCGAATTAAATAATAAACTTTTTGTAAAAAAGATAGTGATAGAATAAAAACAATTTAGTCAAAATGTTTCTTATCTTTATTTCCGTTTTAAAAAAATAAATGATCAGGATCGTAATTGCCATTTTGGTTTTTCTTGTGTTCACCAGTTTTATGCCTCCAAAAGAAAAAGAATCTTTTGAAGGTATTATTACTTATAAGATCGCCTTTGTTCCAAAACCAGGCAATGAAGAATATACAAAGCACCAATCACAAAAATTCGGAAAAAGCCTAATCCTTTCTTTATACAAGAACGGCAACTTTAAACGCGATTATCCTTTTAGCGGTATGTTATTTGGCACTGAGTTTAGTGTATATACACAATCGGTAAACAGGATGTATACAAAAATGCGTACGAATGATACCATCAAAGCTACTGATTGCTCAAAAAACACACTTATTCAAAAAGAAGAAACTGATAAAGAAGATGAAATAATAAATGGAGTAACCTGTAAATCTTATTTTATTTCAGGTGGTGATGCAAGAAGTAAACAACCAACATCGCTACACTATTTTTATCCTGTAAATAAAGAATTCATTGATTGGAGGCTATACGCTAATTTTAATGATCTTTTTTATAATAAAGTGGTTTTTAAAATGCAGGCTCCTTTTTACAAATTAGTAATGGAAAATACAAAATACAGTATTATTTTCGAGCTTGAAAAAATTGAACCTAAAAAATTACCGATCGACATTTTAAATTTTCCCAAAGGAAAGCCCGTAAAAGAATTATAAAAGCCATATTGCCATGAAAAACATTGTTATCACCGCCATTTTATTTATCTCCATCAACTGCGCTGCAACCGTTAAAAGAGCGCCCCTTCCTAAAGAGTTTTTTACTTGCTGGAAAGCTTCTTATGAAGAGAATGATGAAAAAGCGAAAACCCAGGTTTATCGCCCTTGCACAAATCAATTTGGGCCAAGTATGTTTCGTTTGTCTATAGAATTTTCAAGTGATGGAAAGTGTAAATATTTACATGCTGGCCCAACAGATAACCATTATTTTGTGGAAGGCAAATGGACCTATAATTCAAAAACCAAAGTTGTTACCGTTTTAGACGATAAAAAGCAACTTGCTTATAAATTTAAAGTGATCGAAGCAAAAGGTGATATTTTAAAAGTTAGCTCATTACTGTAAAAATGAAAAAAACCTTAGCCTGTTTATTGATTATAACCGGCACTTGTATCGTACTTTATTCTTTAATGGTTTTAATAAACTGTTTTACGCTTCTATCCTCAACCCAATTTAACAGTCAAGGTGTAGGTTATTCATTAGGCACTTTGATTGGACCGCTTTTATTGCTGGCTATTGCCCGATGGCTGATACGCAAAGGTGTTAAATCATACAAAGAAGAAATAGCTCTTAAAAACAAGAAATAACATTGTTGGGTACATTCTTACCCAATATCTCTTATCTTTTATACGGTAAAGATTTTTAACCGGTCTCTAAGGATCGCTGCTATTGATTTTCAAGGCTGGCATGACTTTTTCTTTATTATAAGCAACAAAAAGAATTTTAAGTCTTAAAAAATATAAACTTATGAAAATTTTAATCTCAATAATCGCTTTTTCTGTTTTATTAGGCTCATGTGGTCAAAAACAGGCAGTACAACAGGCAGAAGAACGCGCAAACGCGACCATTGATTCTATTAATGCCGCTAATGCAATTAATACAGCTAATCTTCAACGTCAAAAAAGTATTGATTCTATGAATCAAATAATGGACGCGGAAAAACAACGTCACTACAATGGCTCTTATTCATCAAACAACACCGCTTCGGGTACTAACAATAACGTAACTCCCCAACAAAAGAAAAAAATGAATAATAAAACCAAAGGTGCCTTAATTGGCGCAGGCACAGGTGCTGTTTTAGGCGCTGTTACCGGGGTTGTTTTAGATGGTAAAAAAGGCGAAGGAGCGGTTGTTGGTGGTTTAATTGGCGCTGCGGCAGGGGCTGGAGCAGGTGCAGCTATAGGGAATTCAAAGGATAAGAAAGCAGCTAAAACATCAACAGTAAAATAATTTTAATATTAAACAAGAACTTAACCACTCTTGTTTACTGGTAAACTACCGTTCTATTTTTGTAGTTTATTCCCGGCACGTGCTCACGCACGTGCCTTTTTTGCTTTTGATTTGTTTGGTCAGAAATTATTTTTATCTTTAAACTATCCAAGATCCATTTATGAAAACTAAACAAATTATTTACAGCTTTTTATTTTTATTATTATTCGTAACTGGTAAAAGCCAAAAAGCTAAACCCGTTACACAAGATCAGTTTAAAGGTTTATGGATCCTTGATAAATATGAAGCCTACGATACCTTAGCAGGAAAATGGGCTACAGAAACAAGCCGAATGGGATATGTAGGTTATATTTTATTTGATGGGGTCGGCCACATGGCAGTGCAGATAACGCCTGCGGATTACCACGATTTTAATTTAAATAAAAAAGACAGCCTGGGAATGAAAGTAGTTGTAGATTATTACAGCAATAACCTGATCTATTTTGCAGATTGTAAAATTGAAGGCAATGTGATCGAGCATAAGATCTTATCGTCAACAAACCCCGAAAGTGTTGGCGCTATTTTAAAACGTGAATTTGAAATAAAAGGCAAAACCCTTTTGCTCACCCCTAAAAACCGCTTAAACGGCGCTAAAATAAGAATGAAGTGGGTTAAAATGCACTAATTAATTATTTGATCTTTTCTTAAACCTGTGGTCATGTTACGCCTGATTAAATCTAATATTTTTAATTATGCTTAAATATTACACCCTGATTTTATTTTTATTACAGGCAGTTCTTGGATTTTCACAGGCCGCTGCGCCTCTATATTCAATTTGCAGCTTACCACCTGTTATTAATGAAAGCTCGGGTATTGAAAAAACAGGTCCTAACACGTTTTGGTCGCACAACGATAGCGGCGGTCAACCTCAAATCTACAAATTTGACTCAAGTGGCGCACTTCTTAAAACACTCACATTTACAAACGCAACCAATTTTGATTGGGAAGATATTACTGAGGATCATCTTAAAAATATTTACGTTGGTGATTTTGGAAATAACAACAACGACCGTTCTGTAGCAAATGGTAATCGATTAAGAATATATAAAATAGGTGATCCAAATCTTATTGCCGGCAATACTACCACTGCAGGAATAATTAATTTTGAATATGCCGACAGAAATTTCTCTGCGCCGGCAGGCAACCATAATTTTGATATGGAAGGTTTTTTCTTCTATAACGATTCTCTACATCTATTTACTAAAAATCGTACCAGTCCCACTAACGGTTTAATTAAACACTATATTCTTCCCAGTGTTCCGGGCACCTATACTGCCATGGTCGTAGATAGTTTTAATAATGGAGGCACAAGAATAACCGCAGCGGATATTAGTCCAAATAAAAAAACAGTTGCCTTAATGGCAAATGATAAGATCTGGTTATTTTCATGTTTTAAAGGGTCAAAATTTATTTCAACAGGTACTAATACGGTTTTAACAATGCCTATTACACAAAAAGAAGCAATTGTTTTTTCAACCGATTCGGTTATTTATATCAGCGATGAATTTACAAGCCCACTGGGGCAAAAACTATACCGTGCTAATATCGCGGCTTCATTAACACCTCCGGTAGTTTTAAATATAAGCACTGCCAGTAATACAATATGCTCAGGTCAAACTACCACAATAAGTATATCAGGGGCCAATACATACACATGGAATACTTCTGCAATAAGTTCTTCTATAATTATCTCACCAACAATAACAACAAATTATTCAGTTACAGGAACAGCAACTAATGGCTGTCAGAATACCGCAAGTTACACGCAAACAGTTATGTTGTGCACAGGCCTTACTATAACAGAAGATAATGCCACTTCACTAAATGTATATCCTAATCCTTTCAATGACAGATTAACCATAATGTTTCAAGACAAAGATCGGTCATTTATTGAAATCTATAATGCATTTGGCTCTTTGATCTATTCTTCTGAGGTTGCTCAGTTAAAGCTTGAGATAGATCTAAAAGATGTTGAGAAAGGCCTTTATTTCATCCAATTCAAAAAAAATAATCCCATTATTATAAAAAAAGTGCTAAAACACTAGGTTCATAGAGGTTTTTGCTACTTTTTCCATTTCATTTTGTATTTTTAATATGATACTTTATGAAGTTTTATGGAATATCCATGTTTATAGCATCTAAACAATAAACTCAGGCAAAACACTATGAAAACATTGTTTATAAGCATTTTATTTCTTACAAGTGCTGTTATTTTTGGCAACGAAAAACTTGGTCCGGATTATATAATAACCAAATCTGCGCCAGATAATACACTTTCAAAAACAGAAGCTATATTCAATTTTACTTTTATTGATACGTTGCGCAAACCCATAAAAAGTGCTATTATGTTTTCTTACAATGGCAAAAGCAAAACCCAGGTGCCAGATGCGAAAGGTAAATTCTCACTTAAAGTTAAACCAGGTAAATACGTTTTTCAGTTTTTTAATTCGAGCAAATTTTTCGAAATATATACCGATAGTATACAGATCAAACCAGGTTATGCCATTGATATGCTGATAAATTTTAGAACAGCGAACATGGCGATGATAGTTGATAAACCTGTTATTTATGTTTACAGCAAACAAAAAGAAAATGTTTCTATAAAATTAGATCTTAAAGGTAGCTTTTCGTTTACATATCCTCAGTATACAAATGGCTGGAATTTTGTTGCAAATGCCGATGGCACAATTTTAATGAATGATAAAAAATACCATTATTTATTTTGGGATGGGAAACTAAATATTGAAACAGATAAACTGGATCTTTCAACGGGCTTTGTTATTGAGAAAAACAACCTTGTTAATTTTTTTGAAGAAAAGCTTAACCTTATGGGATTAAATTCACAAGAGATCGAAGACTATATCACTTATTGGTGTCCGCGTATGAGTATGAATGAAAAAAATTACATTCATTTTATATTTAATGAAGATTATAATAAATATGCTAGCATTTCTATTGACCCAAAACCTGAACATTTATTTCGCGTATGCATGTTATGGTCAAAAGCAAATGAAAATATGATTGTAAAAGGCCAAAAAATAGAAAGTTTTAACCGAGGGGGATTCACTATTGTTGAATGGGGTGGCATTGAAGTAAGCAATAAAATTTTATTTAACTAATTACGATATGAAAAACCTATTTCTTTTTATTTTATTAAGTTTCAGCGTTTCTTTATCAGCAAAAGAATATGTACCCGAATATCAAATAACAAAGTCGGAAGAAGATAAAACGCTTAAAAAAACAGAAGCTGTTTTTGTGGTCACATTTAATATTGGAGGCTTAAGCTCAGCATCAAAACAGATCATTTATTCCTATAATAAGACAAACCAAAAACAAATTACCGATCAAACCGGGAAAATTCAAATAAAAGTAAAACCGGGAAAATATCTCTTCAAATTCTTTTACAATAAAAAACATACAGAGGTAATTACCGATTCTGTTTTAATTAAACCGGGCTACAGAACGGAAATGCGGGTAGATCTTCAAGATACAGACATGCCAATAATAGTAGAAAAACCGGTGATATATGTATATGGTAAACAAAAAGAAAACGTTTCTATAAAATTAGATCCTAAAGGTGATTTTTTATTTACATATCCTCAATATACAAATGGTTGGAATTTTACAGCTAATCCCGATGGTACAATTTTAATGAATGATAAAAAATACCATTATTTATTTTGGGACGGGAAACTAAATATTGAAACGGATAAATTGCATCTTTCAACGGGTTTCGTGATTGAGAAAAATAACCTTGTTAATTTTTTTGAAGAAAAGCTTAAGCTTATGGGCTTAAATGCACAGGAAACTGAGGATTTTATAACCTATTGGTGTCCGCGTATGCAAGCCAATGAAAAAAACTATGTTCATTTTATTTTTAATGAAGAATATGATAAATACGCGTCCATAACTGTAGATCCAAAACCTGCTAACATGTTTCGCGTTTGTATGTTATGGTCAAACGCAAATGAAAATACAATTGTAAAAGAACAAAAGCTTGAAACGTTTAATCGCAGCGGTTTTACAATTGTTGAATGGGGTGGCGCTGAAATAAATATTCCAGGAATTAATAATTAAAAACTATGAGAAAAATTCTTTGTTTTCTGTCTTTATTTAGCTGCATTTCTGTTTTTGGTAAAGCTTTACCTGTTTCTTACACGATTACCAAATCTGAAGAAGATAAAACGCTCAAAAAAACAGAAGCAGTTTTTGTTTTTACTTTTTATAGTTCAATGGGTCAGATATTAAAAGATGAGATCACTTTCTCTCACAATACACAAAACAAAAAACAAAAACCAAATGCTGCTGGTAAAATCATTGAGAAAGTAAAGCCCGGAAAATATTCTTTTCAATTCTTTTATAACGTGCAATCTCTTGAAATAACTACCGATTCAATTTTAATTAAGCCGGGATATAGAACGGAGGTTTCTGTAAACTTTATGCCGGCCAACGAGCCCAGGCCGGTAAAGAAGCCAGTTATCTATGTATACCCAAGTCAAACAGAAAATGTTTCAATTAAATTAAGTGTAAATGGTAAGCTTGGTTTTACGTATCCCGAGTATAAAAATGGTTGGGATTTTATTGCAGAGCCAAACGGCACTATCAAAATGAATGATAAAAAATATAACTATCTGTTTTGGGATGGCGATCTAAATATCAATATTTCAAACTTAAACCTTAACGAAGGCTTTCTTGTTGGCAAAAATGATCTTGTAAATTTCTTTGAAGAAAAACTTAAATATATGGGATTGAATTCTCAGGAGATCCAGGATTATATTAGCTATTGGTGTCCGGTGATGAATGCAAATGAAAGCAATTATATTCATTTTATTTTTAACGATGAATTTAGTCTATACGCTCCATTAACAATAAGTCCAAAACCTGACCATCTTTTCAGGGTATGTATGTTATGGAGTAAAGCAACAAATGGCCAGAAGGTTATAGAACAAAAAATAGAAAGCTTTAAACGTGCCGGTTTTACTGTTGTTGAATGGGGCGGTACCGAAGCAAAAGATCTTACATTACCGGGTACACTTTAAACCGGAAATTTGTATCTTTAAAATATCTACAATTCTATTCTTGATAGGGTTTATGCTTTATTATACGACATATAATTATAAAACATTTTAAGATGAAAAATTTATTTGTCGCACCCCTACTCTTTTTATTCTGCAATTTTTTAAATGCGCAATCACCTGTTTTTGGCAATGAAATTCATGTAACAATAAATGGTCTTACTTTTGATGCCATGGAGCCTGCGCTTTCAACAGATGGAAATGCATTATTCTTTAACAGTTTGAATAATGGCACAACTACAAGTCTTTTTTACGCTGCAAAAGTAAACGATTCTGTTTTTAATTATGTTGGCCCGGTTCCGGTAGTTAACCAAACTGTAACTCCAAGATTAGATGGTGTTGCTTCATTAGATTCTGTAAATAATTTTTATTGGGTCTCAACGCGTAATTATCCAGCCAACTTTGATAATTTACATCGCATAAGGTTTTTAACAAGTGGTTACACAAATTTCGGACGTGTACATGGTGATTTTTACATTTATTCACCCGGATGGCTAATAATGGATGCCGGTATAAACTTTTACGGTGATAAATTACTTTATTGCAATGCTTTTTTTAATACATGTGCTAATGCAGCACCTTGCATTGCTTCAATGGGTATTGCTACCAAAGTAAATGATTCTACTTTTAATAAAGATTCAAATACAGGTTTGATTATGGCCAACATTAACGATACAGTAAACTATATTGTATATGCACCTGCTTTAACAAAAGATGGATTGGAATTATATTATACGCGCTTATTAAAAAATTCAACGCAAACCGAAATAATGGTTGCTACCAGAACAAATACAAATTCTGCTTTTAACTTACCTTTACTTTTAGTTGGCGCGCCATATGTTGTTCCCGAAGCCCCAACAGTATCAACAGATAAATCAAAAATGTATTATCACCGTAAGAACGGGAGTTTATTTGAGATCTATTTAAGATACAGAACCGGTACAACGGGAATAAAAGAAATAAGTGAAGAACAGGTATTTTCACTTTACCCAAATCCAACAAGGGGTATGGTAACTATTAACACAACAGAAAATATAAACGTGTTTATTTATAACGCTCTCGGCAATGTTGTATTAAAAACACGTTCAACGACCTTTGATATTAAAGATCTTTCGTCCGGAATTTATTTTGTTACAATTACTAATAACAACATTTCAAGAACAATTAAGCTCATTAAACAAGAATGACAATAAGGGTTATATTTTATTTTCTGATCTTCTATTGTTCTATTGCTTCTGCAAATGCGCAAACAAAAAATATAACTCCTGATTATTTATTGAAATTAGAAACCCGAAAAGACTTTGATCTTTTAAAAGGCGATCCTTTATCTAAAAACTTTAATGGTATAGAATGTGTTAAACTGGTTTATGTTTTAAGCACCAAGACGCTATATTATCTCGAATCTAAAAAATACAAGTGGCATTATCGTTTTACAAGCAACATACTGGGTGACTTTGATGAACTTTCGGACTTTAATCAAAAAAACTATAGTAATTCACCTTCAAGAAAATATATCCTGGCAACCTTTAATTTTAATGTAAACACCAAAAATTATTTTTTACAATTTGCTACGCCCGATGATCCGAGTGATGAGTTGATCAATACCCTTGTTGAAAAGGTGCAAAATACATTTTATAAAAAAGATCAATTTAAAATACTCCTTAATTCTACGGTTCTGTTAAGACGCAAAAAGGAGATCGGGCAAAAATATAAGGTAATTACAAGCGATGAATTATTTAATAATCAAACCTACCAGCCAATTTATTTAGGAACAACAAAAGGCATTCTTAAATTTATGAATGCAGATTCTCTTGAACAGAACAAGAACTATTCAAACACCGTTTTAATTTTAAATGGCATTTCTAACGAGATCCCTGTTTGCAAAGCCGTTGTAACAAATCAATTTCAAACACCATTAAGCCATATTTGCCTTTTAACAGCCAGCAGAAAAACACCCTGTGCCGCACAAAAAGATATTTTCTCGATCGATTCGCTAAAAAAATACAATAACAAACTGGTTGAAATAACTGTAGATGAAGAGAAGATAAATTTTAAACTCGCCAGCTGTCCAAATACTGATCTACCAAAAAAAACAATAAAAAAAATAAAGCTTTTATCTGATACTTCTGTAAAACATATTGCAGGCTTATTAAATCTGTCTTATAAACAAAAAAGCAGCTATGGCTCTAAAGCTTGCAATCTTGCTGAATTAAAAAAAATAAAGTTCAGAGAGAAATATCTGAACACTCCTGAAAATGCATTTGCTATTCCTTTTTATTATTATGTACAGCACATAACTAACTCTTCCGCCAATAAATTCATTAAAGATTTACTTCACGATACACTTGCTCTTAAAAATGATAGTCTTCTTGAAATAAGTTTAAAAAGAATAAGACGTGAAATAAAAACTGCGCCTATTAATTCAGAATTATTAAAAGATGTAACTGTTTTATGCAACGAAAAATTCGGCAAAAATAAAATACGATTTCGCTCTTCTTCAAATTGTGAAGATGAAGCAAGTTTTAATGGCGCTGGTCTTTATACCTCAGCAACCGGTATAGTTGGTGATAGTGCAAAAAGTATTGAGTCTGCCATAAAAAAAGTATGGGCCAGTCTATGGTCGGCCCGGGCATTTAAAGAGCGTGCTTTTTTTAATATTACCCACGAAACAGTTTACATGGCTATACTGGCACACCTTGCTTTTGATAATGAATTAATAAATGGCGTAGCTGTTACTAAAAATCTATATCGTGATTATGAGGTTGGTTTTGTAATAAATATGCAAAAAGGTGAAGAAGAAGTTGTAGCGCCAAAAACAGGAACTGTTTGTGAACAGCTTATATCTTATATGAACACCGAGTGGGGCGATTTTTATAACAAGAACAGCGCTGCTGACTGGCTAAGCTTTTCTACGCTTTCGCCCAAACAATCTTTATTATCCTCCAAAGAATTAGAGCAGCTTACACTGCAATTGGAGAGCATCAAAAAACATTTTTATAAACTCTACAAACTTTGGCCTGATAAAGAATACAAGCACTTTGCAATGGATGTTGAGTTTAAGCTGATAGAAACCGCCGATAAAGGAAAAGTGTTTTTATTTAAACAGGCGCGTCCTTATAATAACTAATAAATCTTAATGCTATTGCGTAAGCAAATAAATTGCGTTAACTTTATTTGAATAAAAATAAGCGCATGGAAAAAGAACTCATCATTGACGATAAGAAGATAAAGTTTGATATTTTAAATATTATTGATAAAAACAATATATCTACAGCCGAACAAGTAATAGCAATTAACGCCACCGATATTATTCATTTGCCCGGTGTGATCGAAAAAGCATTGGCACAGCTTTCAAAAGTATATCCGAATATGAAAACTGTTTATTACAGGGTTTCTGTTAACATAACGCCTTTAATGGAAGGTAATACGGATCAAAAAAATGCAGGAATTAATGTTAATGCTGAAGATCTTAAGAAATATGAGTTGACTTTGGATAGTTTAAAATCTAAATATTAATTTTATACTTTAATAGATCAATGGCAAAAAAAGACAAACGTATTGATGCTTACATTGCAAAGTCTGCTGATTTTGCTAACCCCATTTTAAAACATTTCCGCGAATTGGTTCATAAAACTTGTCCCGAAGTTGAAGAAACTATGAAATGGAGCTTTCCGCACTTTGATTATAAAGGTAGCATGATGTGTAGTATGGCTTCATTTAAGCAGCATTGTGCGATCAATTTTTGGAAAGCCCCTCTAATGAAAGGTGGCGAGAAATTAGTGGCTATGGCTAAAACCGAAGAAGCCATGGGTCACCTGGGAAAGATCACCTCGTTAAAAGATCTGCCAAAAGATACAATACTTGCAAAGTACATCAAAGAAGGCATGCGTTTAAATAATGAAGGTGTTAAGTTTTTTCCCAAAACAAAAACTCCTGCAGAAAAAAAAGAATTAGAAATCCCTGATTATTTTTTAAAAGCCGTTTCAAAAAATAAAAAAGCTTTAAAAACATTTGAAGGTTTTAGTAATACCAATAAAAAAGAATATGTTTTATGGGTAACTGAAGCTAAAACAGAAGAGACCCGTCAAAGCCGGCTTACAACAGCGATTGAATGGATGGGTGAAGGAAAGATAAAAAATTGGAAATACGTTAAGTAGTGTTTTCAATTTTAGCCGGCATACAAAAAAATAAATTTTTCGTTTACAGTTTGTTATTGCTGTATGCCTTCTTTTTTTGGTTAATGCTTAGAATCACTTTGCAATATATTCCGCTAAAAAATGATGCCGCCTTTTTAGCTATTAAACAAAGTTACATTCATCTTATACATTACCGTATTGCATTTTTCATTCATGTATTTAGTGCCATTTTTGTTTTACTGGCAGGCTTTACCCAATTTTCAAAAAAATTAAGAATTAGGTTTCCATTAGTTCATAAACGCATGGGCTGGCTGTATGTGATTGTTACTTTATTTTTGGCAGGACCATCCGGTCTTATTATTGGCATTTATGCTAACGGTGGCATAAGCTCAAAAATTGCTTTTTGTTTGTTATCCGTTCTTTGGATAATGTTTACTGTGCTGGCTCTTTTGAAGATCATAAAAAAACAAGTATTTTCACATCGTAAATGGATGATAAGAAGTTTTGCCCTTGCTTTATCTGCCATTACTTTAAGAGCATGGAAATATATTTTGGTAGCTGTGTTTCATCCAAAACCAATGGATGTATATCAAATTGTTGCCTGGTTGGGCTGGACATTGAACTTGTTGATAGCAGAAATAATAATTATAAATAAATTTAACCATGAAAGTAAAACAACTCTTTAATTTTTTGATACTTGCGATTTGCGTGAGCGCTTGCGGTGATGCTAAAAAACCCGAAGAACAACCCATGCATATTATTGATACAGCCGCTAACGACGAAGGGAAATTGGCGCTTAACGAAAATAACACTTCGCCTTTAACTGAAACCAATCCACTACCGGGTTTTTATGTAGGCGATTTTGAAGCTGTTGTATCAGATGAAAAAAAAGCCCCATCGTATTTTAACAGAATAAATATTTCACTTGATTCGATAGTTAATGATATTTTATTTGGCCACTCTGTAGTTGCAGGAAACATGCGCCCGTTTAAAGGAAGCATTTCGCAGAATGGCAATACATATGTTGCTGAGGCAAAAGAACCAGGAAATGATAAATACGACGGTGTATTTACATTTACCGTTTTAACTGAATCTGCTAAAATAAACGGCACATGGTTGGCTAATGATAAAAAATTAGCTGTTACAAAAAGAAGTTATTCTCTTATCAAAAAAACATTTCAATACAACCCACAGCAAGATCTAAATATGGGCGGAAGGCATAGTGTATATGACCCCAAAGCAAATAACGAATTTGAAGGTGAGTTTATTACCGAAGATGCTGGAAAATTTAATGCATCGGCGGTAACTCTTAAAGCAAAGGATATTGAAAACATGTATAAACGTGACCTGGAAGTGATGCGTAATGCCATTTATGCCCGCCATGGTTATTCATTTAAGAATAGAGTTATGCGGTATTTTTTTGATTCTGAAATAGATTGGTATATACCTGTTTCAACCGATGTTTCAAAAGAATTAACAGCTCTAGAAAAAAAGAATATTGAATTAATCAAATCGTATGAAGATTATGCTTCGGCGTATTATGATAGTTTTGGAAGATAATTATGGCGAAATTAAAACAGAAAGAACAATTAAAGAACATTGACTTTTCATCTCAAAAAGAAGAAAGAGAGCGCTTTGATAATTACGAGTTTATTAATTGTACATTTTTAAATTTATCTGATCTGAGTTTTTTAGATTGTGACTTCAGGAATTGTGACCTCAGCAATTTAAAAACAATGAACAGCCGTTTACAAAATGTGGCATTTTACGATTGTAAATTATTAGGTCTCAATTTTTCGGGGGCTATTGATTTTGCGTTGGAATTGCATTTCGAAAATTGCATTTTAGATTACGCCTCATTTGACAGAAAAAAAATAAATAAAAGCAGTTTTAATAACTGTAAGATCCATAATGCAAACTTTACGCAGGCGGATCTTTCCAAATGTACCTTTACAAATTGCGATCTTTTTGAATCTCTTTTTGATACCACCAATTTAAGCACCGTAGATCTTACAACCTGTAAAAATTTTCTTATCGACCCGGAGTTAAATAACATTAAAAAAGCTAAGTTTCTTCGGCAAGACCTGGAAAATCTCTTATACAGGTATGATATTATTGTAGAATAATTACACTAAATCCCTTATTATTTGTATTTTTGGTTTGTATCCTGTTTTAATGAAGTCTGCCGAAATACCCACCCTGGATGTTTTCCTGAGTGAATATGAAACGAACCAATTGTTCGAGCATTCGTTTATTGGTATGGCAGTAGTTTCTTTAGACCGCAAGTGGCTAAAAGTTAACAAGCATTTATGCGAGATCTTGGGTTATAGCAAAGAAGAGCTTTTACAAAAAGAGTTTAATTCTATAACACATCCTGAAGATGTTGAAATTGGAACACTCAATTCAGAGCGGTTAATGCGCGGTGAAATTGAAAATTTTGAAATTGAAAAAAGATACTTCCATAAACAAGGCCACATAGTTAATGTTCTTATAAATTGCGCACTTATTAAAGACGAGAATGGCGCGCCTAAATATTTTATCTCTCAAACCAAAGACATTTCAGCCTTAAAAAGATCAGTTGAGGCTTTACGCATAAGTGAAGAAAAATTCCGTTCTATTTTTGAAAAAGCGCCAATTGGCATTGCGCATTTTAACGCAGAAGGCAACATTACAGCATTTAATAAAGTGTTGATGGAAATTTTAGGCGCCACAAAAGAGAAGATCAGCAATATAAAAACAAAAACAGATGTAAAGGACGAAAAACAATTAGCCGCTTTAAAAGAAGCTTTAGAGGGAAGAATTGGTATGCATGAGGGCAAGTACACATCTATATTAAGCGGCAAAACTACTTATTTAAAAACAATTTACGCGCCACTGTTTGGATCTGACGGCAGGGTAATTGGGGGCACTTCTATTTCTGAAGACATTACCGATCGTAAATTATACGAAGAAAAGATAAGAGCTTCTTTAAAAGAAAAAGAATTATTATTACGAGAAGTTTATCACCGTGCAAAAAATAATCTTCAAACCACTATCAGTCTTATCAATATTCAGATCAATGAATCTAAAAATGCAGAATTGATCCATGCACTGCAGGAAACAAAGAACAGACTCTATGCCATGTCCAAAGTACATGAGGTGCTTTGCAAAGCGGATAATCTCGATTACATTCTTTTAAGGACGTACATTACTGACCTTGTAGGAAATTTTAATTATTCAAATCTCAGTTATACAATTGATATTGAAAGATCACTCACACTCAACATTGATCAGACAAATGCGATAGGCCTTATTTTAAATGAGCTTATCACAAATTCTTTAAAACATAATCTTGAAAAAACTATTGGCATTTCTATAAATATAAAAACTACCGAATCAAATACCATCCGTTTTAATTATTCAGATAACGGGCAAGGAATTTCAAAAGAAATCTTTTCTTTATCAGAAACCGCTTTAGGAATGAACCTTGTGCAGGTTTTAGTAGAAGACCAGTTAGACGGTACAATAAAATGGGCCAGCGTTAAAGGCTTTAATATGCTTATAGAATTTAAAGCCAATTTATAATTTACGGGGGCATTGGCCCGATATATTGAATACAGGGAATATCATCTGAAACAAAACAAGGGTGATGAAATTTAAAATGCAAGCCGGTAATGTTCTTTTCTTTTATCTCTAAAATATAATATGGTTTTTCCCACCATTTTTTTAGGCAGTCGGCATCTGCAGAAATGCTGCCCTCTATATTATATTCATTTGGATCGATCTTTTTTATTTGTGGTTCTTGTATAATGGAGTACGTTCCAGGAGGTAACTCAATAGAGAACTTACCATTGGCATCGACCTTAAAGCTTAAAATTACGGGTTGTTTTGTAGTATTTATTTTTCCTTTACGGATATAAAATGTTTTGCCAGCATATGGTGAAGGTGCCTCGTAGCCCGCCAGGATCTCGGGCGATGGCTGCGCCCCACCGCAGTAAGAAGAGATTTGGGTAACCTTACCACTCACAATAAATTTTAAATTACTATTTTTCTTGTCTTTAACTGTTTGCGCGAACATTTGAACGCAGGCAAAGCAAAATACTATAATATATAAGTAGGTTTTCATATTATTTAGATGTTATAAATGTAAGAATTCCATATTGCTTTTATGAATTTTTAAGAATACTATAATTTGTAGCATTACACTGCTATAATATGGGCTATCTTTACTATAAGCAAAAACATGGAAACGCCAATAACCAGTTACTTTAAAGGCCGCGGAGCTCAGGTAAACCCGAATAATAAATTTAATACACTGCAATATGCGCAAGAACACGTTGAGGGCCTTGATGAAGATTTTCTTCAAAAAGAAAAAACAGAGATCATTTATACTTATCCCAAAACGATCATTAACAAGGTTGAGAGCAAAGACGTTGGTGGCGAATACTCATTAAATCCTTACCAGGGTTGCGAGCATGGCTGTATTTATTGCTATGCCAGGCCCACTCATGAATATTGGGGTTTTAGCGCAGGATTGGATTTTGAGCGCAAGATCATTGTTAAAAAAAATGTAGTTGAATTGTTAGAAAAAACGTTCAGCAATAAAAAATGGAAGCCTGCTTCTATTATGCTTTCGGGCAATACAGATTGCTACCAACCTTTAGAAAGACAATTAGAGATAACACGCAAAATTTTACAGGTGTGTTTAAAATACAAACATCCTGTTGGCATTATAACAAAGAACGCACTGGTATTAAGAGATCTTGATATTCTAACAGAACTGGCGAAACATAACTTGGTACACGTAATGGTTTCTATTACGGGTACCGACGAAAAAGTTCGTCAGCTGTTAGAGCCAAGAACTGCCTCTTATAAAACCAGGATAAACACCATTGAAACTTTAGCAAAAAATAATATTCCCTGTGGTGTGATGGTAGCACCCATTATTCCCGGTATTAATAACCATGAGATCTCAGATGTTTTAGAGCTTTGCGGTAATGCTGGCGCGTCCAGCGCAGGCATGACCATTGTGAGATTGAATGGCGCCAATGAACAGATCTTTAAAGACTGGCTTATTAAAAATTTTCCTGATCGCGCTGATAAGGTTTGGAACCAGATCTGCGAATGCCATGGCGGTAAAGTAAGCGATAGCCGTAAGGGTGTTCGCATGCGTGGGCAGGGAAAAATAGCAGAATCGATCGTTCAATTATTTAAACTCTCCAAACAACGTTTTATAAAACCTTCGGGTTTTGAATTTAATTGTACCAGCTTTAATTACAAAGCTAATGATGTGCAATTGAGTTTGTTTTGATCTTTAACGAATCTGTCTGGATGTAAGATCAAAAGCTGTTTCTTTATCCTCTACCCTATGGTATATGTACCTTGATATTCTTTCAAAATATCTTACATAAAGCGGTTCAAAAGCCTTTGGATCATTTCTAGCAAGTCTTATCTCCTCTTCTTCAGCGCTGATCTGACTTTGATCGATATGGTAGCTTTCCGTTTCTATTATTCCGGGGGTTATTATCATCAATAAGCTTTTATATACTCATAATACATTACATATATAAAAGTCACAAAATTGTCCTGTTTACCTAAAAATAATTAAAAAGTACCAAATCTCCGTTAAACCTGATCTTTAAAATGAGTTTTGTTGGTGTTTTTACCATTCAAAAAATTTTAATTACGCTGATCAAAAAAGAAATTTATAAAAACCGAAGAACTATTTTTCTTATTTTTGATACAATTGATCTAAGAATCTAAGATCCTAAACATACAAATACTAACATTTTCTTACATCATTTACCGGAGATATGACAGGGTTTATTCTTGAATTCCCCTACTATCACTAAGAAAGAGCAAAATAAGATGAATTTACGTTTATTTCAATTTTCTTACATGCGTAATTTTCGGGTTACAACAAGGTTGAAATCCCTCCCTCAATGAACTTACTTTGAAGAAAAAAAACATGAAAACAATTGCCTTAATTATTATAACATTTATTACTGCAAATATATATTCACAAGTAGCTTCATCGGCTCCCACTCTTGGATTGGTTGGCTCATTTCCTTTTAATGGAACGTGCTTAAATACAATTACAAATAATAACGGTATTATAAACGGAGCAACGCTAACACAAGACAGGTTTGGCATAAACAATAAAGCATATAACCTGCACGGTAAAAATCAAAGTATTGTTATACCAGCTTATAATTATAATACAAGTAACAACCATTTTACCGTTTCTTTTTGGTTTAAAACCCATAGTGAATTAACGATGTATGTTTTCAACATTAATGACTCAAATCAGTACGTTTCAAATTTTAATTTTGATATGAACGATGGCACTTCTGGTATGTGGGCTTTTTGGAATAGCGGTGGAACAAATGCCCTTTCAAGTGGCGCTTACACCGAATATTCTGATGGATACTGGCACAATGTTACATTCACGCAAAAAGATTCATTATTCAAATTGTTTTTTGACGGTAATTTAAAATCATCTGTAATAAACAATGCAAATATTAACATAAACAAAAAAATAACGATAGGTGATTCGATATATCCCTTTTATGGTGATGTTGATGATATATTAATATACAATAGAACGTTAAATGATACCGAAATAAGAAATGTTGTTGATGCAAATATATCAGCCCCTAAAGTGTTATTCAGAAAAACAACAGACGCTTACCCGGTTGGCGCCCCTGCAAAATTTTTCTGGCAAAAACCAATTACAATTGATTCATTAATAGTAGAATATTCTATAAATAACAGTAACAACTGGCAGCTTATTTCAGACTCTGTAAATGCAAATGATAATTTTATCAATTGGATAGTACCTAATAATCCCGGAAGCACATTTACTTTAAAAATAACTAACAAACAAAACCTTCAGCAATTTGCAATAAGTAACCCTTTTTTAATTAGCAATTATCAATGGCAACAGGTAAACAGCTATAATTCTTTTGGTGCAAGAGATGGAGCAGGCGCTTATGTTTTTAAAGATTCTTTATTCTTATTAGGTGGGTGGACAGATGCTGATGACATAAACTATCCTGAAAAAACAAACAGCGAAGTTTGGGCATCGGCGGATGGCGCAAACTGGACATTAAAAACTGTAGCTCAATGGGAACGCAGACATACATTTGGTAATTTAGTATTTAATAATAAAATGTGGGTTGTAGGCGGCGATCAATTACAGGGTCATTTTCAAAAAGATGTTTGGAACTCGGCCGACGGAATTAACTGGACACAGGTTGCAACTAATGTACCATGGGGTGAGCGCATGACACACATTACTTGTGTTTTTAATAATAAACTTTGGGTGATGGGTGGCCAAAAAATACTTGGCTGGGGAAATACAGTTGATACTGTTTACAATGATGTCTGGAATAGCTCTGATGGAATTAACTGGACACAGGTTACACAAGCGGCGCCTTGGCAGCCAAGAGGGCAAATAGGTGGAAGCTGTGTGTTTAATAACAAAATGTGGATCATTGGTGGCGGAACCTATAATGGCAATAGAATTTATTACAACGATGTTTGGAACACAAGTGATGGAATTAATTGGACACAAGTAAGCGCAAATACACCCTGGGATAAAAGAGAATATCATGAAGTAATGGTTTACAACAATGCTATTTGGGTGCTTGGTGGTTTTGATGCAACAGATAATAAACGCGATGTATGGTATAGCACAGATGGCGTTAACTGGACAGAATTGGTTAACACACCATGGCCTGTAAGACACGCATCATCTGTATTTAACTATAAACAATCATTATGGGTTGTAGCAGGAAATTTATGGAATGATTCGTGGAAACTAAATACTTTGGTTTGTTCAACAATAAATAATCAGCTTCAAAACCAAACCGCTTTTAGTGGCAGTACAGCAAGCTTTACAACTACTGTTAATAATATTAATGATCAGTATCAATGGCAAAAATTCTCAAACACATCCTGGATAAATTTAAGCCAGGGTCCAAAATATAACGGGGTTAACTCAACTACATTCTCAGTTAATAATCTTAATATGACTGACAATGCCAATCTTTTCAGGTGCATTCTTACTTCAGGTGCATGTACCGATACAAGTAACGCAGTAACACTAACTGTTTTAATGCCAACAGCACTTTCAGGCTTGGATGCAAATTATACAATTAACATGTTCCCTAACCCGGTTAAAGATAAATTGACTATTTATTTAGGCGAACCAGGCACAAACACCCCTATTACACTTACAATTATAGATGTACAAGGGAAAATCTTAAAGCGCGAATTTTTAAGTAGCTATGAACATTCAACGGATGTAACGGATCTTACAAATGGTATTTATTTTTTAGAAATATCCGGAGAAAAAGGCAAAACCGTTAAAAAGTTCATAAAGCTATAAAATCATTGCCTGCGAAAGATAATCCACCTGAAAAAAAGATGTACATGTTACCATAAAAATCTTGGATTAAATTAACATTAGTTTTCCTTATTTTTTTACAACTTTATCCTACATAATTACGTTTATTATAAAGTGCTGGGATACAGATTTCAAAATTATAAGGCCGACCCTCAATCTAAATTTGATGAATTGTTTAAGATCTTTAAACAACTCATTACCCATACCAGTGGTGATGTGGATGAGGCATTAGATTGGCTAAGACAGCTCGATAAAGAGTATGAGCTTACTAATAAAGATTACACCATTGATGATTTTATTGCAGAGTTAAAAAAGCGTGGTTACCTGCGCGATAAGAACGACGGGCAAGGCGGCATGTCTATCACCCCAAAAACAGAGCAGGCCATTCGTAATAATGCTTTAGAATATATTTTCGG
This sequence comes from Chlorellidium tetrabotrys, assembly GCA_032273165.1. Taxonomy (NCBI): domain Eukaryota; class Xanthophyceae; order Mischococcales; family Botryochloridaceae; genus Chlorellidium; species Chlorellidium tetrabotrys. The sequence goes on along the minus strand of JAUKPS010094615.1, from coordinate 151,502 downwards.
GAAATTAAAAAAAGGTGCTCCCGGAAATCACAAAACAAAATTTACGGGCAAGAATGGAGAAGAAACAAGCACCGATCTTCGTGCCTATGAATTTGGTGATTCACCACAAAGCATAGCTATGATAGACTCTATTAAGCAAGCGCAAATAAATAATGGTACCGATGAGTTTATTTTAACCGAAAACGATCTTTTAGTTGGCGAACAGGAATTTAAAACGCAAACTGCAACTGTGTTGATGATCGACATCAGCCATAGTATGATCCTATATGGTGAAGACAGAATCACTCCTGCAAAAATGGTAGCAATGGCTTTGGCAGAAATGATAAAACGTAATTACCCAAAAGATAGTCTGGATATTATTGTTTTTGGAAACGATGCCTGGCCAATACAGGTAAAAGATCTTCCGTATTTACAGGTAGGTCCTTATCATACAAACACAGTAGCGGGTTTGGAATTAGCATCCTCTATTCTCCGTAAAAAGAAAGCTACCAACAAACAAATATTTATGATCACCGACGGTAAACCTTCCTGTTTAAAAGAGAACGGAGAATATTACATGAATAGTTTTGGTTTAGATAGAAGGATCGTTAATAAATGTTTAACGCTGGCCGCAGCTTGTAAACGTAGTAAAATTGACATTACTACTTTTATGGTGGCAAGCGATAGTTATCTGCAAAGTTTTATTGATGAGTTTACAGAAGCAAATCAGGGCAAAGCATACTTTACAGGATTAAAAGGTTTAGGAGAAATGATCTTTAGGGATTACACTAGCAAAAAAAGAAAAAAACTTTAGTTTGACAAAAGATAAAGGACTCAAGACACAAGACAACGGCTTTTGGTAAGCAGTTAGAACAAGAAAAGTAAAACTTGAAACAAGAAACACTATGGCACAACCAACACTAAAAACATTAGGTGAATTAAAACAAAGCGGTTATAAATTCTTAACTATTAAAGATGAGCTGCGTGAAAATTTAATTAAGAAGCTAAAAAAGAAAGAGCCCATATTTGATGGTATTTTCGGTTATGAAGAAACCGTAATTCCCGAATTAGAACGTGCTATTTTAAGCAAACATAATATTTTGTTTTTAGGCTTACGCGGCCAGGCTAAAACAAAAATGGCAAGACAATTAGTAAATCTATTGGATGAATACATTCCGGTTGTGGCCGGAAGTCCTTTAAATGATGATCCTTTACAACCGATCTCTAATTTTGCTAAAAACATTATTTCAGAAAAAGGAGATGCAACACCCATTAACTGGATCCATCGCACTGATCGTTTTGCCGAAAAATTAGCAACACCTGATGTAAGTGTTGCCGATCTGATCGGAGATCTTGACCCAATAAAGGCAGCTAATTTAAAATTATCATTTGCCGATGAAAATGTAATTCATTACGGATTGATCCCACGTAGTAACCGTTTTATTTTTGTTATTAACGAACTGCCCGATCTGCAGGCGAGATTACAAGTTGCTTTGTTTAATATTTTACAGGAAGGCGATGTGCAGATCCGTGGGTTTAATTTACGCATTCCATTAGATCTTCAATTTGTATTTACAGCAAATCCTGAAGACTATACAAATCGTGGAAGTATTGTTACACCTTTAAAAGACAGGATCGGTTCGCAGATCTTAACGCACTATCCAAGGTCAATAGAACATTCAAAACAAATTACGCAAGATCAGGCAAAATTAAACGATCAACAAAAACAAATTGAAGTACCTGAAATTTTAAAAAACCTTGTAGAACAAATTGCTATTGAAGCGCGCACCAGCGAATTTGTAGATTCGAAAAGTGGTGTAAGCGCGCGTTTAACTATTAGTGCTTATGAGAGCCTTATCAGCGCTGCGGAATTGCGTTTTTTGAAAAACGCGCAACCTTATTCCTATGCAAGAGTAAGCGATCTTTATGGTGCCATACCGGCTATTAACGGAAAAATAGAATTAGTATATGAGGGTGAACAGGAAGGCCCGGCTGTGATCGCGCAAAATTTAATTAGTTTAGCTATAAGAAATACTTTTATTCAGTTATTTCCAGATCCTGCAAAATTAAAACGCAAAAAAGAAAATTCAGATTATTCTGCTATTACAAATTGGTTCTCGCAAAATAATATTTTAGATCTTTTAGATAATGAGAACGACAAGGTTTATTCATCTGCATTAACTATTGTTGATGGATTGGAAGATCTGATCAAAAAATACTATCCTAACGTAAAAGGTGCCGATAAATTTGTGTTAATGGAATTTGCTTTGCATGGCTTGGCAGAACATTCTTTATTAAGCAAAAATAAATTAATAGATGGTGTTACTTTTAAAGATCTGTTTGGCTCGTTATTGAACACTAATTTAAACTTTGATAAAGGCGAGAATTAAATTATTTAAAGCTATCTCTTAAAGCCAACATTTTAATAGCAGTAACAGCGGCTTCATCACCTTTATTACCGTGTTTTCCACCCGAACGATCCAATGCCTGCTGTTGGTTGTTTGGCGTTAATACACCAAATATAAATGGGATATTATATTCAATATTTAGATCGGTAATACCTTTTGCAACAGCATCGCAAATAAAATCAAAATGACGTGTTTCACCTTGTATTACGCAGCCCAAGCAAATAATAGCATCCACATCTGTAGCTTCTGCCATAAATTGCGCGCCAAGCGTTAATTCAAAACTTCCGGGTACTTCGCGAATAATAATATTTTCTTTTTTGGCGCCGTTTGCCAATAATGTATTTACAGCCCCTTCTTTTAACGCATTGGTTATTTCGTGATTCCATTCAGAACAAACAATTCCAAATTTAAACGCTGCCGCATTCGGAATGCTGCTTCCTTCATTAACCGATAAGTTCTTATTTACACTACTCATACTCTAAAAATAAAAAAAGTCTGCCGGAGCAGACTTTCTAAAACTAAATTTATTAATTATAAATTGCCTAATGCTTTTACTTTAGCAATATCTCTTTCAATTTCTTTGCCTTCATTACTTCTGCTATATTCTTTTTGAATACGCTCATAAATAGCTAAAGCTTCAGAAAAATTAGATTTTTGCTCGTAAGCAAAACCTGCTTTTTTAAGATAAAAAGGAGTTGTAAAATTATTGTTACTTGTTTCTGCGGCTTTTAAATAAAATTTAATTGCTTCATCCACCCTGTTCAATTCCATATTACAATCACCTATTGCGCCAACAGCGATAGGAGCAACCATTTCGTCGTCGCCATCATATTTTTGTAAAAATTCAATTGCCTGTTCAAATTTACCGGTGCGTAAATAACAAATACCCGCGCAATAATTAGCCAGGCTACCTGTTTTTGTAATGCTATATTCATCGGCAATTTGTTCAAAACCCATAATTTGTTTTTGACCATCAGGTGACATTACGGTAACCCCGCCTTTTAATGCGATATTAAAACTATCGGCTTCAAAATAATTTTGAGCCCAAAAAATTTCGTTAGATGCTTCTGTTTCTTGTTCAGGTAAGTAGTAAAATTTAAAAAAACAAAAAGCGCCAATTATAAGTGCTAAACCACCACCAACGTAGGTGATCATTTTTTTATTAGTTTCATAAAAAAGTTGAGCGCCTTCTAAACTTGGGTCAATTTTTTTTGCGGGCGTTTCCTCCACTGTTTCCTCAACAGGGTTATTTACCTCAGTATTGTCTACGGTTGTTTCGTCTTTTAAATCAGCCATTTATACGTAAAAATTAGTCTGCAAAAATAGCTTTTTTTCTGTTAAAATCTAATTTCTATTTCAAAAAACCACCTAAAAAAGGCGTATTTTTGCTAAAATCCATGTATTTAAAGCAGCTTTCCATAATAAACTTTAAAAATTATACCGAATTCGAGGGGCAATTCTCTGAAAAGATCAATTGTTTTGTTGGGAATAACGGCATGGGAAAAACCAATCTTTTAGACGCCATTCATTACCTTTCATTTTGTAAAAGCTTCTTTAATTCAGTGGATAGCCAGAACATTAAACACAACGAAGGTTTTTTTGTGGTGCAGGGAAATTTTGAAAAATCGGGCGAAACATCCGAAGTGTATTGCGGCTTAAAAAGGAATCAAAAAAAGATCTTTAAAAAGAACAAAAAAGAGTACGAAAGATTAAGCGAGCACATCGGCCAATTTCCTTTAGTGATGATCTCGCCAAGTGATGCCGAATTAATTAATGGAAGCAGTGATGTTCGCCGTAGATTTTTAGATGGTATTATTTCACAATATGATAAAGTTTATTTAGACAAATTAATTTCATACAACCAGGTTTTAAAACAACGTAACGCTTTATTAAAACATTTTTTTGAAAGCAGGAGTTTTGATTCAGAAACACTTGAGATATGGGATGACCAGTTAATTAATTATGGCCGCTCGGTATTGGAAATAAGACAGGAATTTTTAAAACAATTTATTCCATTATTCAATAAACATTACCAGTTTATTAGCGAGAGTAAAGAAGAAGTTGCTTTACATTACGAGAACAGCCTGGGAGAAAAAGATTTTAAAACTGCTATCATTACTGCTCTTGCAAGAGACAGGGCCGTTCACTATACAACTGTTGGCCCGCACAAAGATGATCTTGAATTTACATTAGATAATTTTAGCCTCAAAAAATTTGCTTCGCAAGGACAACAAAAATCATATTTACTGGCTTTAAAATTAGCGCAGTTTGAATTTATTAAAGAGCAAAAAAACACAAAGCCCTTATTACTACTGGATGATGTGTATGATAAATTAGATGAGGAGCGGTTTACAAAATTATTAGAAATGGTAAGTAGTAATAGCTTTGGCCAGGTTTTTATTACTGATACACACCCTGAAAGAATAGAACACCTTTTAAATAAAAAGCAGATCGAAAATAAGATCTTTATTGTTGGCCAGGATAGTGTTAAGTTGGTTGAGACCTAGTCTATTTTCTTCATTTCTTCTATTTTAACATCCTCATTTTTATTATTGCTATACCATTTAGCAATATTAATAACTACACCAAGTGATGAAAAATTATTGGCATACTTAATATCGTTTGGCGTCATGTTAATGGTTAGGCCATATTGAAATTGCAGTTTTACAAATTTATAACCACCTCTTAATGTTACTGCAGGTTCTGCAAACATAAATAAAGGGCCTAATAAATTATTGTTATCCAAATAATCATTATGCAATTCTACTTCAGGGTAATTTACCTGGTCAAAACTTCTATACTTCACCGCGGAAAATCTTGGACTGAATATCGCATCAAAATATTTGGTTTTATATCCAATGTCAGGCTGAATAAAAACCTTTGTAGCCTCTGCGTTAAAATATGCGAGATAGGAATTGTTATTGTTATCGGTAAATGTTTCTTGCTTTGAAACCCTTCCGCCACCAGCTCCAACAAAAACCTCAAACACTAAATTATTCTCATAGGGTTTAAAATAACCTAAGGCAGCTTCTCCTAAAATTCCATCGTGCTTATAATTTGTACTGTTATCCTTATAATTCATGTAAAAGCCATTTGCCATTACACCAAAATTCTTACCTAAAGCAGCTGCAACCTGTAAATCGTTTTGAGTGATGTTTACATGCACCTCACGTTTTTCCTTTAGCAAGGGAGCATTCACGGCATTAGATACATACATTTGAGTAGTACAACTATTTAAAAAAAGAAGTACGCTTGCACAAGAAAATAAAATTAGCTTTTTCATGAGTTTATGTTTTACTTAAATTATGTGAAACCAATAACAGTGTTCAAAATAAGTAAGTGGGGAATTCGCTCTTTTTTGTAGAACCATTTCCCCTAAAATGTTAGAATACTGCTGAAAGAACAAAGATGATAAGACAAATAAAGATCACTACCAGGATGATCCACAAAGCAGTCATAAATGCGCTGCCAATAATACCTTCGGCTTTTTGTGCTTTTTGCTTGAACGTTTTTTTTGATTTTAATACCTGTTTTGAATTTTCTGTATTTACAGTTTCATCATTTGAAAAAGAGTCTGATGTTGAAGTAGTGTTTACAGTGTTTTCATTTAAATTATAAACTTTACGATTTGGCTTTAAGATAGCGTCTGTTATAGTGGAAACGCCTGCTGTTATAATAGTTACAGGGGTTACAGATTTTTTTACAACTTCAGTTTCCTTTTTTTCAGGTTCTGATTGCTTTGCAGTTAAAACTTCAGGTGAGTTTGTAGTTTTTTTATGAGATGCATGCCCAAATTTAGTGTAGCGTTGCGTTGTGAATGAATTGCTTTTACAGCCGGTTAAAATTATTAAAGCAATTAATGGAAGGTAGATAAATGTTTTCATGTTTAATTTGTTTTATTTTTAATAGAATGGGTTCAAAAGTTATGCCAGTGCACCTATAATAAGTATAATACCTACAACAACTGCCAGTATAATTACCAAAAGCATTATTTTTAAAAGCGTACCTATAATACGTTGGGCCGCAGATCTTTGTTTTTGAGTTACTTCTTTACTTTTGAATTCAGGTTTGGCATTTTCAACTTTATTAGTTCTTTGCCTTGTTATACTCAAGCCTGTATTTTGAAAATTACTTTTAAGAGGCTCAACCAAATTTCCTTTTACAAATAAAACAGGGCCCTTTTCTAAAACACCTGCCGTTTGTGGGTATTCAGCTATTTCTGTTTCTGTATTTTCAACAACCTTCTTTTCGGTTCCAGTTGCATGCATTTTAGCTAGTGCATTTTTACCTGAAGTGTGCGCAAAGTTGGTATAGCGCTGTTTCATAAATGAATGGCCTTTACAACTACACAAAACGATCAATGCTATTAAGGGTAAGTAAATTATCTTTTTCATTTCAATTACTTTTTAAAATGAATTTTCAAAACCTATGCCAGCAGAAAATAGCCGTAGATTACACAGATCTCGCAGATGAAAGAAAAATTATTCTAGAAATAAGAAGTGGAACAGAAATTAATAATAAAATCTGTGGTATCAGTGAAATCTGCGGCAAAAAAAATTCAGAATTAAAATTCGCAGTTATTTGGCGTACGTGGAAAAGGGATCACATCACGGATATTTGTCATACCGGTTACAAATAATACCAAACGCTCAAAACCAAGGCCAAATCCGGCATGCGGACAAGAACCAAATCGTCTTGTATCCAAATACCACGAAAGTTCTTCTAAAGGAATGCCAATTTCGTTCATCCGGTTCTCTAATTTTTCAAGGCGTTCTTCACGTTGACTTCCACCAACTATCTCGCCAATGCCAGGAAATAAAATATCCATAGCAGCTACTGTTTTGCCATCGTCATTCTGACGCATGTAAAACGATTTTATTTCTTTTGGATAATCTGTTAAGATAACAGGCTTTTTAAAATGTTTCTCTACAAGATAGCGTTCATGCTCACTCTGAAGATCAACACCCCATTTATCAACCAAATATTGAAATTTCTTTTTCTTATTATGGTTGCTTTCCCTTAATATCTCAATAGCTTGTGTATAGGTTACCCGTTCAAATTTATTATCTAAACAAAATTTTAATTTATCTAATAATGATAATTCACTACGCTCTGTTTGTGGTTTTTGTTTTTCTTCTTCCTCCAAACGTTGCGATAAAAATTCAATGTCTTCTAAATTATTTTCTAAGGCGTACTTAATAACATATTGCAGCATTTCCTCTGCAAGATCCATGTTGTCTTTTAATTCATAAAAAGCCATTTCGGGCTCTATCATCCAAAATTCAGCTAAGTGGCGCGCGGTATTACTATTCTCAGCTCTAAAAGTTGGGCCAAAAGTATAAATATCGCTAAAAGCCATGGCGGCTAACTCACCTTCCAATTGACCGGAAACAGTAAGGTTTACAGCTTTTCCGAAAAAATCCTGTTTGTAATCAATTGCGCCTTTTTCGTCTTTGGGAGGATTAGCGATATCAAAATTGGTTACGTGAAACATCTCTCCTGCTCCTTCGGCATCGCTCGATGTGAGGATAGGCGTATGCATATATAAAAAACCTTTTTCGTTAAAGAATTTATGCACAGCAAATGCTAAACTATTACGCACACGAAATACTGCTCCAAATGTATTGGTACGAAAACGCAAATGCGCTATCTCGCGTAAAAACTCAAGGCTAGGTTTGTTCTTTAATTGCAAAGGATATTTTTCAGGATCAGAATCACCCAATATTACAAGCTCTTTTGAGATCACTTCAACGGCCTGGCCTTTACCAAGCGACGCGGCTAAAGTACCTGTAACACTAATAGCAGCACTGGTAGTAATGCGGCCTAATATATCTTCAGGCAGCGTGTTAAAATCAACAACTATTTGTAAATTATTATTTGTAGAACCGTCGTTTAAAGCGATGAAAGTTTTATTTCTGAATGAACGTACCCAACCTTTAACTGTAATGGTTTGGTTTGTGGGTGTTGTTTTTAAAATGTCTTTGATCCTAACACGTGTCATAATAATTTTTAATTAAGACAGTAAATTTAAGAAGATTTTAGTGATCTATCCTATAAATTTGCCACAGATTTCAGTGATAACGCAGATTATACTTTTTATTTGTGAAATCCGCTATCCCGATAGCTATCAGGAGTAGCTATTTTTTGATTTGTAAGTACTCCTCTTCATTGATCTCCAGTGCCATTTCAGCATAATCAAATACCAGGTCACGGATAAATACCATTTCCGGATATTGGGTAGCCTCTATTAATTTTACGGTTTTTTTGCTGCCAATTAATTGAATTTCTTCAAATAAATTTGGTTGTATAATTTTAAAATAACTCTTATTATTTTTATACTTACGATACACCGGAAAGTTTATATCTTTAAAATCCATGGCTAAGCCTTTTTTAAAATTAATAGCAGAATATGTTTTCGAAAATTACAAAGATAATTTAGAACAACTGTGTATTATTTTGCCAAATAAAAGGGGCGCACTTTTTTTAAAGAATTATTTAGCCCAAACCTATGGTAAAACCATTTGGTTGCCAACAATAATTAGTGCCGAAGAATTAATTACCGAATTAAGCGGTTTAAAAACGCTGGAAGAAATTGATCTTATTTGTTATTTATACGATAGCTATAAAATTTGTTATGGCGCTGAAGCGGAGAATTTTGACAGTTTTGCCAAATGGGGACAATTGATCTTGCAGGATTTTAACGAGATAGATCGTTACCTGGCAGACTCAGAACAGCTATATGAAAATTTAAAAGATATTAAGGTTTTAGAGAACTGGAGCCTTGGTGCAGAAACATTAAGTGAATACCAAACCAACTATTTAAAATTCATGAATAGTTTGGGTGCCATCTATAAACACTTCAGTAATTTTTTAGCGTCAAAGAATTGGGCTTATCAGGGCTTGGCGTATAAATATGCTGTAAAGAATTTTGACACGAATACCTACCCCGATCAGTTTCATAAAATGCTTTTTTGTGGTTTTAATGCCTTAAATGCGGCAGAGTTAAACATCTTCAATAAACTGCACCTGCAAAAAAAAGCAGATATATTATGGGATGCTGATAACTATTATTTAACCGATAATAAGCAGGAGGCGGGTTTATTTTTACGAAATAATTTTAATCTCTTTCAGCAAAAAGAACTATTTTTTGTTGGCGATCATTTTAAAGAAGAAAAAGAAATTAAGATCATCTCTGTTCCAAAACAGATAGGACAAGCACAGGTTGTAAAACAAAGCATTCAAAAATTTATTGACGATAAAATTCCACTAGATAAAGTTTCTATCGTTTTAGCTAACGAAAAATTACTTTGGCCGGTATTACAACAGTTACCAGCAGACGTGCAGCACGTGAACATTACAATGGAATATCCATTGCGCTATACATCTACTTATAGTTTGATCGAACAATTGCTTCAGTTACAGATCAGCTTTTCGAAACAAAACAGGCAGCATAAAACAATTTATCATAAAGATCTTGTTGCTTTACTGCGCCAACCGATCTTTGCAAGTTACCTGTCAAATAAAAATCCCGGACTTTCTATTTCGAAAATTATTGATCAGCTTACGAAACGAAATATTTCATTCGTTTCTTCAAAAACTCTTTTTGAATTATTTAATTCTAATACTGAACAATTAATTTTCTTACAGCCAATACTTTCAGTTAAAATTATTTGTGATCAGTTTCTTGCCTTGCTACAAAATATTAAAGAGTTATTTATTGCGCAGCCACAAAATAACCAATCAAGCTTAGAATTGGAATATTTACAGATCATTATCAAAAATTTTAATCGTTTAACAGAGATCATTCAAAAATATCCTCACTTTAATGATATACTCGCGCTAAAACAATTATTTAACCAGGTGGTAGGCAGTGCTTCTGCACCCTTTATTGGTGAACCTTTACGGGGCCTACAAATAATGGGTGTTTTAGAAACACGTACTTTGGATTTTGATCATATTGTTTTTGTGAATGTAAATGAAGGCGTGTTGCCATCGGGCAAAACAGTAAATTCTTTTATTCCTAACGATCTTAAACGCGCCTTTGGCTTGCCTTTGTATTTAGAAAAAGATGCTATCTACGCTTATCACTTTTACAGGTTATTGCAAAGAGCAAAAGATGTAATTATTACCTACGATAGCGAAACAGACACATTTGGTAAAGGAGAAAAAAGCAGGTTTGTAACACAACTGCAATTAGAGATGCAGGTTACACATCCTAACATAAAAATTACGGAGGAGGTTGCTTTATATCCTGAATTTCCCTCTGAGCTAAAAAACGTGATCACCATTATTAAAGATGATGAGATCTTAGCGCCTATTTATCAAAAAGCCATTAGCAATGAACCATTCGGAGCACTTTCACCTTCGGGTTTAATTACTTTTAAAGAATGTGCTTTAAAATTTTATTTTAGATATAGTGCCAAATTAAAAGAAACAAAAGAGGTGGAAGAAAGTGCAGAAGCCAATACCTTTGGCTCTATTTTACATTTAAGCTTAGAGAATTTATATAAAGATCTTATTGGAACTATTTTAAATACCGAACAATTAAAAGAAAAAATAAAACTTGTTGAAACTACGGTTCACAATAGCTTTACCACTTTTTTTGATAATCCTGAAATAGTTGGAAAAGGGATTTTGCAAAAAGAGGTTATAAAAGTATACGTCGAAAAATTAATTAAGGCTGATATTACATTTATTAATAAACTTCAAAAAGAGAATCATTACTTAACGTTAAATAATTTAGAACAGGAATTTTCAGCGCCTATAGAAATTAACATTAAAGGCATTGCCGCAACTATTTATGTAAAAGGCAAGATCGACAGAATAGATTCTTACCAGGGCAAAGTAAGGGTCATTGATTTTAAGAGCTCTATAAAACCTTCTGATAAATTTGGATTTACATCTTTTGACGAATTGTTCCTGAACATGGATTATAATAAACAATTCCAGTTGATCATGTATGCCTGGTTATTACACAAAAACAAATTTTGTACTCCGGAACAAATGCAGCCCTGCATAATTCCATTTAAAAATTTTTTAGAAGATCCTAAGTATATTTCAAAAGATAAAAGTCAGCTAGTTTTCACAAATGAATTCTTAAATGATTTTGAAAATGAATTAAGAAGATTTATTGAAATTATTTTTGATCAATCTAAGCCTTTTTCACAAACGGATAATGAAGATATTCATGAATTCTGTCCGTTTAACTCTATTTGTAATTTTGCAGTAAAATAAATTAAATTATTGATCTTTCATTTATAAAATAAGCTTACAGGTAAAGGAACCGTTTTTATTAATGATCCTAAGTAAACATAAACCACCTTTAATTTCTGAAAGTTCTATTTCTAAAGGAGTTGATTCAATAATATCAATACCTTTTTTTGAGTATACAACCCCGCCATCCAATGTGGTAATTTGCAAATCGTTATTAAACATAGTTGCTTTCGCATAGATCTTTATTTTATTATCGGTATCCTTAACAATCTTGATGTGTGAGGGTAAAAGTGTGTTTTCTTTTTCCCCTACTGCCGATGTTCCAATGGATAGATTGATGTCATCCAAATAAAATCTTAAATTGGGATTTGTAAATGATTGTACTTTAAATCTGATACTAAAATCAATACCGTTAAACCCGGAAGGAATATTAACAACTTGTTGACTCCACGGGTTAATTGTGCTGTATATATCGCTCATCCACGAACCTAAAGCCAACACCGGCGTTCCATTTTGTAACAAATCAGCGGTAAACGTGTATCCAAAAGGCGCATCATTAAAACTATTCAACCAAAACGACACATATTTTGCTCCAGCGGGCAAAGAAAATGTTGGGCTTGTAAGAGCGCTACCAGTGCTTAATGCCAACATCCCAGCACCGGCATAAGCTGTTATGCTATTTTGTGTGCTCGTTAATGTGCCTTGGTTTATCCAACCTGTTAAAGGGCCTTCAAAATCTTGAGAAATGATTGCTTGTGAATTGGCTTTTGATACGCAGAAAAGTAGTGTTATAGCAACTAAACGTGCGAATTTATTTTTCATATGTAGATTTTATTGTTTCTTATTAGTTATATGAATACACCATGTATCTTTTTTTGTTTTAGTGCATTTCGGTACATGGCTATTTCATATTTTTTTATTTTGTTTTTGTGCTATCGATCTTAGTTTCTTCTTCTTTTTTACCGTTAATACCATTTTCGATTCCTTTGTCCATCTTTTTAGTGGCTTCTTTTTCGGTTTTTCTCTCGGCTTTTCTCTCCATGCGTTTAACGACATTTTTCGAATGACCCGGAATGTTTATTTGACCGCGACTTGTAAAACCTAATAGTGCAAAAAACCAAAGGGTAATTGCTCTGCAAAGATATTTTCTTTTTTTCATATGTTTATTTTTAGATATTTAAATTAGTAATTACATTTTTAAAAACTGATTGAATTTTATATCCGTTACGTTCTAAGCAATAAGTGACATCATAAAGCTCATAACTGAATTTATTTTCCGAAATTCAATGCTGAAATAAATTTCTCCATAAAAATTGACTTTTGTTTGGCCAGGTTTTCATCAAAATTGCCTTCGGTTTGTATATACGAAAAAACAATTAATGAATGTGGATTTGCAGGATTAGTAATTACGTAAACTACGCTTGTACCATTTAGTTTTCTTTTTGCCGGGTCAGCAGGACCATACCCACCATAAATTGGTTTTCTTTCGGAGCACATATTTGTTTTTAATGTATTTACGGCTTTAAATCCTGATATATTATTTAAAGTGAAAGCTTCCCAAAGCGTTTCCTTTTCTGCATTTTTATTACCCTTCGCATCAAATCTTTCTAAAATTCTATCATTCCAAAAATTAAAAAATGATGCTATTCCCATATCTACCAACTTTTGCAGTTCTTTTTCATCAAGGTTTCTGTTACATAAGTTAGCCTGAGTATAACTAATCCTATCGCCTAGTGCTTTAAATTCTGCTAAATTTTCGGCAGATGATTTGGTATTAGTATAAACTAAATTTGCAATATTAATTCTGGTGTCTCCAAAAACAAAACAGATTTTAGTAGGTGAATTACTTCCATTCCCCGTTACATTTTTTATCTTATTCCATTTGTCAGAAGAATCAATTTTCACAAAACCAATATTACCCAAATCGGCAAGTTTAAATTTTGCGTTAATAGATGTACAACTCATGTATGCGTTTTTATCTGCAATTTTTACAAATATTTCAAATGGCTCAATTAATTCAACAGGTTCGCCATAGTCGTTAAATTTTGTATAGTTGTCTGAACCATAGTGCCAACCGGTAAGTTCGCGGTACTCTATTTCAAATTTGAGTCTTACTTTACCCCCATTCGGACTATATTTATAATCCTCGCAAACATCTGAAAATTGCACTTTTGGGTTACCTGAATAATTATATAAATAATTAAACAATTCAGGCTCATCTGTTTTTGGGCATAAAGAGTAGGTTTTCGGAACTTTTTGGTTTAAAAATGCATTAATACTTGAAGCTCCTTCTACTTTTTTAGAAATGTACTTTGCATTTTTCTTTACGCCAGATTCATCAAAAAAACAACATGATAGTGTTACGTAACCCTCTGAATAGGTTGGAAGTTTCTGAGGGTTTGAAAAGCTAACTGTTAAGTTTTTAATATCTGAATAATTGAATTCCTGATTAGCGGTTACTTTTTTACCGTTAAGCGTTATGGTAAATTGTGCGTTTACATTATAATTGCAAATAAAAATCGCAAAGAGTATTATTACTTTTTTCATGCTCTATTTTTAAAATTCATATTATTCTAATTCACTTAATATTCTGACATCTGTCGAATCTTCTTTTAAATACACTACTGTAATTCTATCACCTGGTTTATATTTATTATAACTATCGCTGTTACAATGTATGCTAATACCCATATACTTTCCAATTTTTGGGTTAATTGTCAAATTATCTAAGATCTCGTCAAACTTTTTCTGACTTTCTGTTTTATTGGTAGTGTCTGATTTTGGTTTTTTAGTTTCTTCCGCTTTTGTAAACATGGAAATTTTCATGTGATAGTTGGTGTTTTTTGTTGTACCACTTTTTGAAAGACTATTGATGCTTGCCTCAACACGTATACCGTCCTTAAGGATCTTTCTATCTTTAGCTTTAATGATAAAAATTATTATTCCAACAAAAACAACTAAAACACCAAAGCTTATATAAGCTATTCGTTCTATTTTTTTTGCAGCCGCTGGTTTTTCTTGTTTTTCCATTTTTTAGTTTTATTCTATTTCTTCCAGTAATTTGGCATGATCTAAGTCTTCTTTATCATATACTACATTAACAATACTTCCTTTTGGGTATTTATTGAATGATTTTTGTTTTACAAAAGCTTGTAGTCGGTCAGGGATCTGATAAATTCGCTTGCCATTTGCGGTATCAGGCAATACCGTCATACGAAAAGAATACGCGCTTGTATCGCTGTTACCGTTGCTAATTTCATAATACTTACCGGTAATTTGTGCTTTAGCTTTAATTCCATTTTTTAACAAACTCTTTGTTTGAAAATAATTAATTAAAAAAATTACCCAAATAAGCAATGCTATTGTGCTTAAGGTGATCAGTAATAGTCTTCCGATTTTTTCGGGAACTTCGTCGATTTGCTTTTTACTCTTAATTAAAGCATCTCTTAATTCAGTATAATTTTGCCAATGTAAAGAAAGGATGACGAATTGTTTGTTTTTGGCATATATTTTCAATCTTAAATAGTGGATATTTCCGGGATTTTGAATCACTTGCACCTCAGACCATGAAAGGATTTCGCTTAAAGGAAATACTTTTACTGGCGTTAAAAATTCTTTTGCCTCAAGCCTGTCGTTATAAATGGTTATCTTTTTAAGATTTCCCTTACTTACAGGAATCCCTTTTATTACTTCATTCATGTTGCTGTTTATTAAAAGTTCTTTTTTCTTTTTCCAGTTTCTTTTTTAGGTAGAGTTTAAGTGGTAAGAGAATTAACATCGGAGGAATAAATAATATCCCCATGGTCAGTATAGGATAAAATTTGTGTTCGCCCATCCATTGCATTTGAAAAGTGTTTACATCCTTTGCAAGCCAGGTACTTGTAAAGGTTAAGTATGCGCTAAGTATCAGTAAAATAAACGTAAGATAAACAAGTATTTTGTCAACTTTTTTGTACATCTTTATTTTACATTTTCACATAACATTTCTTTTCCATCAAGTCCGTTATATACAGCTTTTGTATTTGTAAAAGCGCCACCAATGTACTCTTCATGGATAAATACATAGTCAATTATCATATAACATTTGCCGTCACTTCCTTTATATGCAATTTTAGCGCTGCGCTCTCGACCAATTATTACTGATGTTAACTGGTTTCTTAAAGTTGTCCATCCATCTTGGGTTAACACAACTTTTAAAGCACTTACATTATATTGAGCTCCGAACTTTTTATTAAAGCCATCCATCAAAATCTTTTCCAAACCAGCATCTTTTACAACGGGGTTTGGAAGTTTTGTGTTTTTAATTTTCTCAACGGTATTTTCATCGGCTTTAGCCGTCATACTTTCGAGACTCCCCATTTTTTCAGCAGAAGCTTTTACTTTATTATACATCTCTTTATAGGATGTTTCTTCTGAAAAAACTTTTTGGACCACCTCCCAATAAACCAAATGAAACTGAATTGTATAATAACCAACTTCCATCGATTTTTTTTCTGTATACTTTTCCAGCATTACATCAATCTCACTCAATTTTTTTTCCGTATTCATTTTCATGCCGTTGATGGTACCCTTGCTCATGCGCGTGTGTTTTATTTTTGCATCACTGTAATCCATCCCAAAAAGCTTATTTGCCTTCTCTTTATAATTTTCCGTTCTCAACTTTAATTTCTCACCGGTAACTGTGCCTGCACCTGCCTGCAAATTTTCGTTCTCAAATAAATCTTCAAACAACAGACCAGGGTCGTTACTGATAGCAGTTGCTTTCTGACTATCTTTCACTTTATCTCCGGTATATTTATTAGCTTCAGCAACCTGAAGCTCCTTTTTTTTACCTTTTAATTTGTTCAATTCCGCTTCCATTTCGGCTGTATTATAAGCTGGATCTTTTTCCTTGGTTCCTTTTAAGGCATAGTCCATTTCATAGATGCGATTATTCAATTCCCCCTCACTGACATTGTCTGTAGGTTTTGAAGCATATTGCCAAAAGTGAGCTACTTTATTTTTCGCAGGGCCATTATAGCCTGTTTCTTCCACTTTTTTATCTGCAATTTTTTGTTCTTCAGGTTTGGACTCCTCAGCTACTTTAGCAATTTGTTCTTTACACTTTTTAAGTTCTTCTTCCATAGCAGAGGTATTATAAGAAGGGTCTTTTTCTTTTACACCAGCCAAGGCTTTTTGCATATTTTTTAAGTTCATGTCACTTCCTTTACCATTCTTAAATGGTTCGGTTTGGCGCCAAAAAATTTTCACTTCCACTTTTGCCGGGCCTTTGTAATTTTCATCTTGTGCTATCATTGTTATATTCAAAATTAAAAGGACGAATAGAATTTTAAGAGTTCTCATATTGTTATCTTATTTTTTATTAAAACGCTTATTTAATATTTTCACACAACATTTCATCTCCACCCAAACCATTATATATGACTTGAGCATTAGTGAACGAGCCACCAATGTATTCCTCGTATATAAATATATTATTCGATAGTAAATAACATTTTCCGTCTCCTTCTGTAGTTTTATAAGCAATTTTCCCTGTTCTGTTTCTTCCGGTTACAATTCCGGTAATAGCATTTCTTTCTGTTGTCCATCCATCTTGTGTGAGAACAACTTTTACGGCTTTAGCATTGTATGCCGGACCATACTTTTTGTTAAATCCATCTATAAATATTTGTTCAAGCTTGGCATCCTTTACTACAGGAGCGGGTAATTTGCGAGATTTAATTTCAGCAACTAGGTTAGCTTTTGATACTGCTTTTATCTTTTCAACACTGCCATATTTATTTGTTAATTCGTTACATTTTTTTACAGCTTCGCCGCATTCTGGTATTTCAGGAAACATTTGTTGAGCCGCTTCCCAATAAGCTTGAATCCCTTGTATTTTATTATATGTTGCCTTGAAATCCGTTTCCTCGCTGCTCGCATTACCATATGGGCTGTTGATTGACAAAACAACATTGTTTATCTCCCTGTTCAGAGGTACATCCGACCCATTTTTCAATTCGTTAACCAAAGTTTTCAAATAGGCATCATCTTTATAGCTTTCTTTAAATGCAGCTAAAATATCTTTCCGTTCTAAAATAGATTTAACCCTTGTCTTAAAGTCAGCTATTTCTTTTTCTTCATGAGGGATTGGAATTTGAACGCAATTTGTTACATCGTTAAACATCTGTGTAATTTGACGGCTCTTTTCATTCTTTGCTTTTGCCGCATCAGTTTTTTTATTAAACTCGTTGTCTTCATTTGCCTGTTTCTTTTCTACCTCATCTTTTCTTTTTTTAAATTCTTCTTCCATGGCACTTGTGTTATATGAAGGGTCTTTTTCTTTTGCTCCGGCTATTGCCTTTTCCATATTGGTAATGTTCGTTTCAGTTCCTTTTCCGTTTTTAAAAACGTCTACCTGGCGCCAAAAAGTAGACACGTACATTTTTGCAGGACCTTTGTAATTATTGTCTTGTGCTACCATTGCAGTGTTTAAGATTAAAATGATTACTAAAGTTTTTAGAGTTTTCATGATTTCAGGTTAAATTTTCAAACAGTATTTTTTTAAAATTAAGAGGGGCATGCATTCCCCTCTTCTAAGAGATGCCATCAAAATCTATATCTTAATGATGGTACCTCCGCATCATTAATTAATTTAAAATGTACATTTTTGTTTTCCAGTTTTTACTAGCCAAATAATACATACCCGAAGTGATAGTAGATAAATCGATCTCTGTATTTTCGTGAGTAATAGTAATTGTTTTTATAACCTGCCCTAAAGAATTACTAATTGTATATAATCCAAATTGATCTGTTTTAATTGTAAACGCGCCATTATTTGGATTTGGAAAAATTACAGTAGAGCTTGAATTATTTATTTCAGAAAGATTTGTTGTTAAAGTGCTTCCCATTTTATGCACAAAAGCATCTGTTCCACCTGCTGCTAATAAGGTATAGGTTCCGGCGCTCGGATCAAAATCGCCACCACTCACATAAATACCGGTAGTATATACAAAGCCAACCGGGTCAACAACAATCGAGGTTCCCTGATCTACAGAAGCGGTTCCACCCATTTTTACTGCCCAAACAAAACTTCCATTAGCATCTAATTTTGAAACAAAAACATCATTGTTAGTTCCGCCCGCAGCAGTTAATGTATAAGAAGATGGACCCGGATCAAAATCTCCTGTTCCTGAAAAAAGACCCGTTGTATAAACATTGTTAAAGGCGTCAAGCGTAATTGCTAATGCGTCATCAGGATTAGTATTCAATCCTCCCATTTGTTTAGCCCAAACAAAATTGCCAGATACGTCAAGTTTTGATACAAAAATATCTGCATCGAGCGTAACACCCGTGGCTAAGGTGTATGTTCCTGGTCCCGGATCAAAATCTACAGTTGAAGCAAATGCACTGGTTGTATATACATTAAAATTACCATCAACAGCAATACCTTTTCCGGCAGAACAAGTAAATTGCTTTGCCCAAATATAATTTCCCAATGGATCTAATTTTGAGATAAACATATCTGTGCTCGCTGCCGCGGTAAAGGATACAACGCTTGCCCCTGGATCAAAATCAGCAGTTGCACTAAATGAGCCTGTAGTGTAAACATTATTATTTGCATCTACAGCAATGGCATAACCAATGTCGTCGGAAGAGCCGCCCATGTTTTTAGCCCAAACAAAATTGCCGGCGCCATCAAATTTAGATACAAAAATATCTTGTTTACTGGAGCCGGGAGCCACTAAATTAAAAGTTGCTGCAGATGGATCAAAATCAACCGTGCCGGAAAACGAACCCGTAAAAAAAATATTTCCAACAGCGTCTAAGGCCAGTGCCCTGCCGCTTTCAACATTACTTGATCCTATATCTTTAGCCCAAACAATATTACCCGACACATCAAATTTTGCGATAAAAGCATCATTGTTAACACCATTCAAATTAAACACTGCAGTGCCGGGATCAAAGTCCACTACCCCTTGAAACTCACCAACGAAAAAAACATTGCCTGACGCATCAACTTTTATTCCGTGAGATTCAACATAAGCTGATGCCCCACCTATTTGCTTTGCCCAAAGAAAATTACCCGCAGCATCTAACTTTGAAACATAAACATCTTTGTTTCCTAATGCAGATAGCGTAAATGTTGGGGTTCCGGGATCAAAGTCGCCAACACCCTGAAAAATGCCAGTAGTGTATACGTTGCCGCTTGCATCAACGGCAATCGCTCTTCCTTCATCTGCCATTAATCCACCCAATGAACGTGCCCATTGGAAATTTTGAGCAGTAGTTACTAAGACAGTAAAATATAGAACTGAAACAAATAAAGTTCTTTTTTTGAAATTGGATAATTGTTTTTTCATAATCATTAACTTATAAAGTTTAAAGTTGTATGGCAATTAATTATTTCCTTTTACAACAAACCACCAAAGTGCAACGTAAACGGCTTCTGGTTTTGCTCCGCTTATAGCACTGGTCACATCACTCATTTTAGCAATTGTACTTCCACTTGAATTATTGATGTCATTTCCGGAAATTTTTAAAACGGTTGAACCATTTCTATTGCTTATGGTTTTTCCATCACTATCAACCTTGCCAATTGTAGAACCGCTGGCGTTACTAACCGTTCTACCGTCACTATCAATTTTACCAACTGTCGATCCACTTGAGTTACTTAATGTTCTACCATCGCTATCCATTTTAAATTGCGCTTTACCAATTACTGAGATCATTGTAAATACAACAATGGCTATTCCTGTTTTAATGTTTGTTTTCATGTTTTTAGATTTTAATTAATTATTGTTTAATTATTTTTTTAATTGAACCAGCATCGCCTTGCTTTATTTTAAAATAATAAACGCCGTTGCTTAAGTGAGATATGTTTATTGTATTATTTAAGTTTTGAAGTTTAGTCTCTAAAACAATTTTTCCTAACACGTCTATTATTAGTAAACCGGAAATCTTTTCAACGTTAATATTTACAATTTCGTTAGATGGATTTGGGTATATCAAAAAGTATCCATCACTATTGTTTTCTTTTATTCCAGTGCAAGGATCAACAACAATTGATAGACTTGCGTTACCCGAACAAGAACCATTTTGCCCGTTAACCGAATAACTGGTTGTTGTTGTTGGACTAACCACAATAGATGTTGAGTTAGAACCATTACTCCACGTGTAGGTTGCGGCACCAGTGGTGGTAATAGTAGTTGACTCTCCTGTACAAATGGTTGGATTGCTGGCCGATGCGCTAACCGTTATGCTATTTGAAACAGAAATAGTTGTAGTTGCTAAACCATAGCAAATACTATTAAAACCTGCTGCGGTATAAGTTGTATTACTTGAAGGCGAAACAACAATACTGGTTGTTGTTGGCCCGGTGTTCCAGGAATAAGTACTTGCAGCTCCAACAATTGAAAGTGTTACGCTTCCACCCGGGCATATAACTAATGCACTTGAGTTAATAGTAATTGTTGGTGTTACAATGTAGCCTATTGATAAAGTGCTTGTTGTTGAGCAGAGCGAGGTTGTACCTATTACACTATAAACGGTAGCTGCTGTAGGCGTAGCAGCAAAACTTGCAGTAGTAGGGCCATTAACCCATGAGTATGTGGCCGCGCCTGATGCTAATAATGAAGCTGTGTTACCAGAACAAAGCGTATAATTTGTAGAACTTATAAAAACAGTAGGTGTAGGTGTTACATTAATGGAAATGGTTTTTGTGTCAGCGCAAATTCCATTATAACCTATGGCAGTATAAGTAGTTGTAGTTGTTGGAGAAACACTTATAACAGTTGTTGTTGATGAATTACTCCAGGAATAAGTGGTTGCGCCACTCGCTGTTAATGTAACGGTATTACCAGAGCAGACACTGTTTGAGCTGGCAGTTACAGTAGTTGAAGGCACCGGATTTACAGAAACTGTAACTACAAATGGGTATTTACATTGCGCTGTTGAAGTGCTTGCTGTTACGGTATAATTAGTTGTAGTGGTTGGAGAAACTGCAATTGAATTTGTGTTTGGTCCTGCCGTCCAGGTATAAGTTGTAAAACCTGTACCACTATATGTAATAGTAGTAGTTTGCCCCATACAAATATTAGTAGAGCCCGTTATGGTTGAAGCGATGTTTTGACAATCATACAATTTTGCAAGGAAAGCATCTTCATTTCCAGTACCATAAATTGGTTGATGACTACCAACAGTGGCTATTGCTGTACCCCCACTCGTAGAGGTGTAGCCAGATAAATAAATTTCTGAATTGATACCAATTGCGCAATAACCAGGCCCTTCACTTCCGCCCCCTCCGTAAAAGGTTCCCCATTGCCTTACGCCATTGGAATTAAATTTTGCTACAAAAGCATCATTGCCACCGCCAGAAACTATTTGATGACTATTTGGTGTTATTACATCTGCTATTGAAGATGTTTGTCCGCTTACATATACATTTCCAAAAGCGTCTAGTTTAGATGAATAAATATGTGCTCCACCAACAACATCACTATAATAGGTAGCCCATTGGCGAACACCTGCATTATCAAACTTTGCTAAAAATCCGTTGCCTGTTATAAAGTATCCCACGCTTTGATGCGACCCTGGTGTTGCAATAACGGTTCCAGTATGTGAATCAGCCGAACCCGCTAAATAAATATTTCCGGTTGCATCTGCAATACAAGTATAAGCGCGATCATTATACTGTCCGCCATAATAGGTACCCCAACTTCTTACACCGGTTGTACTATTAAATTTAACCAAAAATCCTTCTTGAGCTCCATTCGCAGTTGGTTGATGCGCACTGGCAGTAGAAATATTAGTTGGAGAATCCGTATACCCGGCCATAAAAATATTTCCAAAACCGTCAGCACTGCAAGATCTGCCAACATCGTTAGAGCTAAGGCCACCGTAAAATGTTCCCCATTGACGCACGCCGTTGCTATTAAATTTTACTAAAAAAGCGTCTGTGCCTCCACCGTTTGTTGGTTGGTGCGCGGCAGCTGTAGCAATTACTGTATTGCTTGATCCAGTAGTTTCACCGCATACGTAAACGTCTCCGCCTGCATCTGTAGTGCATGAGTTAATAAGATCATTTCCCGAACCTCCATAATATGTTCCCCAAATTCTAGTGCCATTGGTACTATTTAATTTTACTAAAAAAGCATCATAAGTACCGCCGCCATGCACAGGTTGATGGCTTCCAGGAGTTGCCAGCAATGTGCCAGTTGCATAAGTTAAGCCACTTAAATAAACTACGTTATTTGAAAAGGTTGCAGCTGAAAGCCCTTGGTCTGCGAGAGTTCCACCATAATAAGTACCCCATTGTCTTACGCCAGCGCTATTAAATAAAGTAATAAAAGCATCCACAGCACCGCCTAAAACTGACTGATGCGGGCCTACCGTTGCAATTACAGTTCCGGCGCCTGTTCCTGTAATGCCACCCATAAATACGTTTCCGTTAACATCGCTTTCACAAAAAGTAGATCTTTCAAAGGTTGTAGCTGGCCCTCCTCCATAATAAGTGCCCCACATGCGAACTACAGGGTCAATCACTAAAGTAAAATTATGATTATAACTTCCAACATTAAAGCCAACAGTATTATTTTGTAACATCCATTTTACATCAACTCTTTCACCCGACTGATAAGCAATTGGTGCTTTTTCAATAATAGTACCCAACGGTGTTTTAATTACCAACTCGCCTTTTTTATTGATACTTAATTTTTCAGCTCCTTTTATTTCGAAATTGATTTGATCAACTGAGGCGTTTGGTTTGATAATAAAATCATACTCTAATTGTTCGTTTTTCTCGTACCATTTTAAATCGATGCCATTATAAATATTTTTATAAGTTATCTCTTTATAACTCTTAACATTTGTGGCGCCATTGGGACATTGCTGTAGATAGTAATTATCATAACCTTCTAAAGATTCTCCCTTTTCAATAATCACATTTTTATTCGAGTTTAGCCAACTTATATCTACCCGATAAACAGTTGATTTATCAACTACTCTCAGTTTTTCGTGAGTCTTAAAATCTTCTTCCGTTCTCCAGGAATTTACCTTATTGATTTGATACGATAAGCCATTGCTTAACAAGTGATAGGTTAATCCACCGGTATAACCACTAAACAATACATCAGGACGAGGATTGTAAAATTGATCACATACCTGACCTTTATTTTCTTTAAAAGTAATGTTTTGAGATTTTTTCTCATTCTGAGCTACTAAACCCAATGCTGATAATAATAAAACACTTGAAACTGTTTTTGTAAATAGTTTTTTCATAAGATATAGATTTATACCTCTAAATTATTGCAAATGAATTATAGGAATTACCAGGATTGGTAAACGAGGTAATTTGTTTGGTAAACGGGAAAGAATTGTTTGTAAACGTAATTCGGGAAAATTACAGTAATTTATAGCGAGACAGATGACTTACCGGGAAATTAAATTTGTTTGATGATCTGGGCCAGCTCGTCTTTTTTTCTTTTAGAGATCGGAACCGTATCATTGTTTTCCATCACTAAAAAACCGCCGTCTTTTCTGTCAAAACGAATGATCTTATTCAAATTAATAATATGTGAATTATGAACCCTCGAAAATCCGTAAGGAACTAACATTTCTTCATATTCTTTGAGTGTAGAAGATACCAATATTTCTTTTCGTTGTGAGAAAATAAATTTTGTGTAAGCGCCGTCAGCTTCGCAGCGAATGATCTCATTTACTTTAATAAAATGTATTGATTCACTATCGTTCAAAACAATTTTTTTGTCACTGGCTTTTATTGCCTGTAAACTTTCTTGTAAAACCGTAAGCTGCTGCGCAAGGTTTTTTGAGCGGATGTTTTTCTGAGCGCGTTCAACACTTCTTATTAATTCATCAGAATTAACCGGTTTTAGTAAAAAATCAACAGCGCTGAATTTAAAAGCGTCAACAGCGTATTTATTAAATGCTGTAATAAAGATCAATTGAAAATCAAAACTGTTTAACTGTTGCATGAGATCCATGCCGGTTCCATCATCCATTTCAACGTCTAAAAAAACAAGATCGGGTTGATGTTTTTGAATGGCCTCCAGCCCGGTTTTTACACCGTTTGCCTGTATTACTTCTGTTACCCGTGCACAGTTGTTCAGGATAAGATCAACAAAGCTCTCTCTTACATTTACTTCATTATCTACAACTAAGATCTTCATTTTAATTTATTATTGGTAATACGATCTCAACTTTGGTACCGCCATTCAAATTTTCTTCAATAACAAAAGTAGCATTTGTTTTGTGCTTTTGGTTCAATAAATATAAACGGTCTTTTATTATATGTATTGCCCTTGAAGTATGATCCTTATTTTTAGTTTTCGTTCTTAAACCAATTCCATTATCAATTATACTAACCAGTATATTATTTTCTTTTGTTGCAAATCTGATCGTAATAGATCCGCCATCTGCCATGTTAACAAATCCATGCTCTATCGAATTTTCAATAAAAGGCTGCAGGATCATGGATGGAATTAAGAGCTCATTAATTTCAAGATCCTTATCGTATTCAAAATTGTAATTAAATTTATTGCCTGTTCGTAATTTTTGTAGCTCGAGATAGTTCTTCAAAAAATCTATTTCACTTTCTATACTTACTGTTTCAAGATAAGTGCTTTCTAAGGATTGACGCATAATTTTAGAAAAATTGGAGATGTAATCAGAGGCTTCTTTTTTCCTTTTATCATCGTTCACCAAACCCTGGAGTGAGCTTAATGCGTTAAAGAAAAAATGCGGATCCATTCTGGCTCTGTTTAAACGTTGTTCCGTCTCGATGGTTTTTAATTTATTTTTAATGGTTGACTGGCGATAAAAGAATATGATTATAATTATAGCAAACAAAGAAGCAATAACCCCGGCTATCAAAAATTTAGTGTTAATGGAGGCGATTTCTTTCTCTTTATTCAGCTCCATTATTTTTTTCTCATTCTCAACTTTATCATACTTTTGAACCAATGCATTAATTTCTTTACTCTTATCTACATTATAAAGACTATCTCTGATGTTAATAAAATGCTCCATGCCATATATCGCCTCTTTTAAATTTCCTGCCTTTTTATTAAACTGAAAGTAGCGTTGATAATAGCTAAACCAATAATATTGAACATTAATATAAGGTAATTGACCTTTAACGGAGTCTAAATAAAGAAGCGCTTTGTTGCTTTCACCTTTCTCATTATAATAATCTGCAAACTTCATATAACTCATAATTATTTCACCTGGATATAAATACTTTCTGTATTTTAAAGCCTCTTTACCATATTGAAGCCCCAGATCAAATTCATTTTTAACGAAATAGTTGTCTGAAATAATGTTAAGAATGGGGTAGGCCCTTGTATAATAACCAAATTCTTTAATTAGTTCGTAAGCCTCTTTTGCAATTACAATAGAGCTATCAATATAAGCTGGCGAAATAACCCGCAGATCCATGTATATACGCGACAATAAATTTCGTGCAAATATTTTAGCGTAAGGCTTTTTTAATTTTGGCAACAAGGCAATAGCTTTATTCTTGTAATCATCGGCTTCTTTGTTTTGCGAATCGGTAACCAATACATCCGACAATTTACAATAGGTTAATATTAAACCATCCATATTTGACGTTTTCTCATAGAGCGGTACCGCTTTTATAAAATACTCTAAAGATGTTTTTTTATCGCCCGATCTGTAATATACAATTCCTAAATAGTAATAAATATCTGCTCTTAGGGAATCTGGAGTGTTTTTATTTTTTTCTAAAACACTTTTTAAAACCGTTATTGCTGTATCAAATTTATTTTTTTGTTGCAAACCTATAGCCAAATATAATTGAGCCGTTTGCAAATAATCCTTTCTATTCAAATTACCTGCAATACGCTGCGCTTTATTAGCATACACTAAAACCGAATCAGGACTGCCATACTTTTCGATATGAAGTAAGGCTATTTGCAAGCATTGCACAACTTGTTTTTGCTCGTTCAGATCTTTTAACTCCGACTTTAATTTTTCAAGTTCCTGGGCATCCAGGTAAAACATACTCAGCACCATTAAAAAAATTAAAGTGCAATATTTTTTCAATCTAAAATGCATTTTGGTGATAAATTGGTTTTTGAATTAAAGTATGTTTATAATTCAAAATTAGCAAAATTTACTTAGTAGGTGATCTCATCCTAAAAAAATCAGGAAACGCTATGGCATCAATCAGCTCTCCGCCAATACCAAATTCTCCATCCCAACAGTCATTTTCATTAAACCAAATTTGATGAAAACTTTTTCGTTCTTGATCTCTTCTACAATACCGATCTCCGTTCCACTTAAGATCTTTACTTTGCTACCAACTTTTAAATTTGGTTTTATGCGCGCAATTTTCTTTTCAGAATAATTGTCCAGTTTTTTCTGTTTGCGCAATTCGTCCTGCTTTTTTGTTTCGGCTGTTATACCATCAATAAAACGTTTGATCACCAATTTGCGATCGCCTTTTTTATTCCAATCGTCCATTAAGCGCAAATACTTTTGGCCATAATCAGCCAAACGCGCAAGTTCTATTTTACGATCGCGCTCGCGCTCTATTTTTTGTTGCCAGGTCTCAAATAAAGTATGGTACTTTTCTTTGGCTATTTTTTTAAGAAATTCTTCGTGCTCCGCTTTTCCCAACTGTTCATCCAGTTTTGTTTTTTGAGTTTGAACTTCGGCCAGTAAACGGTTAAATTTTAATTTATCCTTATCTACTTTTTCTTTCGCCCGGTTAATGATGTATATCGGGAACCCAACACGTTCCGCCACCTCAAAGGTATAACTGCTTCCGGGTTCACCCACACTTAAAATATACTTAGGTTCTAAATGCTCAATATCAAAAAGCATGCAGCCATTAAAAGTTCCTTCTAATTTTTCTGCAAGCAATTTAACATTACTAAAGTGTGATGTTATAACGCCTTTTGTTTTTGAATTCTCAATGCTTTCTAAAACCGCTTCTGCAATGGCGCTTCCTAATTCAGGATCGGTACCACTTCCAAACTCATCCATTAACACCAATGTACTTTCATTAATGTCATTTAAAATACCCGTCATTGATTTTAATTTGGCGCTGTAAGTACTTAGTTCATTTTCTATACTTTGCGTATCGCCAATATCAATTAGTATCTTTTCAAAAAAACAATAGGTACTATTTTCTTTTACAGGAATTAATAATCCGCTTTGCAACATCATTTGCAAAACACCAATGGTTTTTAATGCAATTGTTTTTCCTCCGGCATTTGGCCCGCTTATTACCAAAACCCTGTTCTTTGAATTTAATTCTACAGTCAACGGAATCGTTTTTCTTCCCGCTTTTTTATTCTGAAGAAATAATAAAGGATGATAAGCCGAGATAATATTCAGATCAAAACTATCTTTTATTTCTGGCAAGTTCGCATTCAGGTCAACCGCAAATAGCGCCTTGCCTCTTAAAAAATCAACATAACTTAAAACATCAAATCCCTTTTTTAGCTCGGGTACATAAGGTTTTATCAAAGCGCAAAGCTCCCGTAAAATGCGATTTACTTCGCGTTGTTCATCAATTTCTAATTCGGCAACTTCGTTATTAATATTAATGGTAACACCGGGCTCAATAAAAATAGTTTTACCCGTTTCGCTTTTACTATGCACAAATCCCGCCACTTCCGATTTATACTCAACCAAAACGGCAAGCGTTCTGCGCCCGTTAAAAAAGCCTTCTTCGTTATCGCGCAAATAACCTTGCTTACGCAATTCGTTCACGTAATTATAAAAGCGTTTATCACTTTCTCGTCTTTTTTCCTGTATCTGTTTTCTTATGCGATTTAATTCAGATGAAGCCGTGCTTTTTACCAATGCTTCCGCGTCAATAATGCGGTTAATTTCATCTACCACAATTTCACACACATCAATATTTTCAGCCAGCGTAAATAAAAACGGCATGGTTGCCTTTTTACCTTTTAAAAAACGAATAAGCGTATTAATTACTTCGGTAGTTTTTAAAAGTGTAAGCAATTGTGTTTCATGAAGCAGCGAATTCTCAATATTTAAAACCGTTAATTCCTCTGCAATATCGTCATGTTCAACACCCGGAAAATAGCCATTAGCTGCCAGTATTAATTTTACTTCGTTGGTTTGATTTAATTCGTTTAAGACCTCAGCCCGATTTATTTTAGGAGCTATTTCATCGCAAAATAATTTTGCACGCCGGCCGCAACATTTTTGTTTTATAAGTTGTTTTATTTTATCGAACTGAAGAAGTTCGATATTTTTCTCAGAAATCATGCTCGCAACAAATTACAATTTAAATAAATCTTTGTAAAAAAACAATAAAGGTAAGGTTTTGTTAGCTGTCTCTTTTCCACTATTTTTGGGGTATAGAATAAAAAAACGTTAAATGAAGACCGAATTGATCACTAAATTGGAAGAACTGCTGACTAAAGACGCAGGTGAAGTTGCTGCTAATGTGCGTGCTCTGCAGAAAGAGTATCAGAAACTTTGGACAACTGAATTTGAAACCGCCCGCCAGGCCTTTGTTGACGAGGGCGGCAAGGCAAAAGAATTTGAGTATCCCAAACAACCTGAAGATCTTCAATTTGAAAGTTTGGTAGATAAACATGCCAAGCTTAAGAAAGAAGCAGATGCCAAAGTGGCTTCAGAACAGGCAAAAAACCTGTCTGTTAAGCTGGAGATCATTGCCAAGATCAACGACCTTAGTAAAGTAAGTGATAATGTGGGCGCGGCTGTTAAAATGCTGCAGGAACTTCAAAGCCAATGGAAAAACACCGGTTCGGTATCATCTCATAAATACAAAGAAGTACAGGCGGATTATAGCAAAGCGGTAGAAGAATTCTATTATAACCTTAAGATCTTCCGTGATCTGCAGGAACATGACCTTAAAAAGAATTTCGAATTGAAATCAGAATTGATCGGTAAAATAAAAGCCATTCAATCTATTGAAAATATTAAAGAAGCAGAGCGTTTAATTAAAGTTTACCGCAATGAGTGGGATGAAGTTGGCCCCGTACCAAATAGCAAATGGGATATTTTAAAACAAGAATATAAAACTGTTTTAGATGAAACCTATGCTAAAATAAAAGTACATTATACGGGTATTGAAGAGAAAAAAGAAACCAATCTTCATTCAAAACTGGAGCTGATCGAGAAAGCGAAAGCTCTGGTAGCTGCGGCCTCAGATGGCACTGTAAAATGGAATGAAACCACCGAACAATTAATTGCTTTACAAAACGAATGGAAATCAGTTGGAAGAACAACTGAAAAAGATAACGAAAAGATATGGGCAGAATTCCGCGCTATTTGTGATACATTTTTTGATAAGAAAAAAGAATATTTTGCAGGACAGAACGAAAAATTTGCCGCTAACCGCAAAATAAAATCAGAACTGATCTCGAAGGCTGAAGCGCTGAAAGACAGTACTGACTGGCAAAAAACAGGTGCCGATCTTATTAAATTGCAGGATAATTGGAAAAAATATCCAAGCAATGGTGATAAAGAAGAGCCAAAATTATTTGCGCGTTTTAGAAAAGCCTGTAATCATTTTTTTGATGCGAGGAAAAATTATTACGAAAATTTAGACGCCTCTTTTGAAGGAAATTTAACTGCAAAAGAAGCTATTCTTGCAAAATTGAATGAGCTAAAATTAACGGCCGACAATAAAGAAAATCATGCGCAGTTAAAAGCTATTAGTGCCGAATGGAATGCGGGTGGCATGGTGCCAATGAAAGATAAAAAACGCATTAACGAAGCTTTTTACAATAAGCTGGATGAGTTGTATGAGCAAATGAATATGGATAAGAATGAAAAAGCCATTATGCAATTCAGAAGTAAACTGGATCGTTTGGCTGCTTCTGAGAACGGATCTGAGCTTTTAAGAAAAGAATCGGATTATCTTAAAAAATTAAGCGACGAAATTACCAGCCGCATTCGTACTTACGATAACAATTTAGGTTTCTTTAAAAACTCTAAAGGCAGCAATAGCTTTATGAAAGAAATTGAAGATAAAATTGCCGGTGAAAAAGAAAAAATTGCCGAGTTAGCTGCTAAACGTAAATTGATCAATGAAGAACTAACAAAATTACGCGATGCTGATAAACCAAAAGCAGAAGCATAAATAATAATTTATTTTTTATAAAAACCCTTTCAATAAGATGAGAGGGTTTTTTTTATACCTGTCACGTTGAGCACGGCAAAAGTCTAGTAGACTTTTGAGCGAGGCCGTGCGAAGGGTTTGAAGAAGTCGAAACGCTTTTTAGTTTTATACATTCTTTATAATTATTTTTTGGGCGTTGCCTTCGGCCCGGGCTTTCGCCACTCGCTTTTTTTATTTGCCTTAACAGGCTACATAAAAAAGAGCTCAAACAATGGCTCTATCCCTAACGCAATTTACGTAAGCTGCGCCAGGGATGCGAAAGGTTTAGTTCTTTTGCCTTCTTCAGGCAAAAAACCGAGGCGATAGCCGAGCCTGTAGCAGCCCGTTAAGGCGCCCAAATTAAAAGCCTTCTATTGTTTTAAATTTTTGGAAATTTTTCTTCTCAGATCTTCAAGAAATCCTTCACGAGCTCTTCCGCTTTAGCACAAGCAACAGGTAAATGTTCGTTCAAAATAAAAACATCAAAAAGTTCAGCCGTTTTTAATTCTTTTTCAGCTTTCTCTACTCTGCGCGCAATACTTTCTTTACTATCGGTGCTTCTTGAATGCAAACGTTCTTCTAAGATCTTTATGCTTGGCGGCATTACAAAAACAGCCAGTGAATCGTCTTTGAACTGGTTCTTTAAATTCAATCCGCCTTCTACATCAATATCAAAAATAACAGCCTTGCCTTTTGCCCAAATTCGTTCTACTTCTGATCTTAAAGTACCATAATGGGTTCCGGCATAAACCTCTTCCCATTCTAAAAATTCGTTATTGGCAACTTTCTTTTTAAACTCCTCAGGCGTAAGGTAATGGTAATCTTTTCCATTCTCTTCAACCCCACGTTTTGGGCGGCTTGTAGCCGAAATGGAGAATTCGATCTGATCAGGAAAGGTCTTTAAGATATGCCTCACCAGGGTAGTTTTACCCGAGCCGGATGGGGCTGAAAATATGATCATTTTACCAGTAAGCATTCACAAATATAAAACAAATCAAACGATTTCATAAAATAGTTAAAATACCATAAAACATCCTGCTATCCACGCCTGTTACCACTAATAAAATAAAGCAATATAAAACCCTGAAAATCTTGTAATTTTACAACGCATTATCATGAAAAAACTTTCACTTATAGCTTTCTTGTTTTTTTCTTTTCTTATAAACGCCCAAACGCCTCAGGGGGGCGCTAATAAAGATATGATGAAGGCCCTGAAAGACATTAAGGGCCGCGTTTACGGAAAGATCATTGACGCTAAAACAAAAAAACCTGTTGAATTTGCTTCGGTTGTTGTATTATGGTATAATAAAGACAGTTTATTGGGTGGTGCTTTAACCCAGGAGAACGGCGAATTTGCTATTGAAGGCCTTCCACCAATGGGTGGTTTCAGGTTTCGTGCTACACAAATTGGTTACAAGCCTTACGAAACAAAGATCTACATTCAAATGCCCAATAAGCTGGAGCAGGATCTGGGCGATATAAAATTTGAAGTGGATGAAAAATTATTAAAAGAAGTTGAAGTTACCGCAGAAAAAAATACGGTGCAAATGTCTATTGATAAACGTACCTATAATGTTGATAAGGATATTTCGGTAAGAGGCGGCACGGCGGCAGACGTTATGAAAAATGTGCCGGGCGTTACTATGGATGCTGATGGTAATGCGCAGTTAAGAAATCAAAGTCCAACCATATTTGTAGATGGCAGGCCTACCAATATGACCCTGAATCAAATTCCGGCCGACCAAATAGATCGTGTAGAAGTGATCACCAACCCCTCAGTTAAATACGACGCCAATACTACCGGTGGTATTTTAAACATTATCATGAAAAAGAATTTAAAACCGGGCTATAATGGTATGGTTATGGCAAATGCCGGCACAGGTGATAGATATGGCGGCATGTTAATGCTAAATGTAAAACAAGGCCGTTGGAATACCTCATCGATGTATACATTTAACCAGGCCATTAATAATACTTTGGGTTATACCAAACGCACACAATTAGATAGTACCGGAAATCCCACCGGTTATTTTAACCAGGATAATAACACACGTTTTAAAAATCAATTTCATTTTGGAAGATTGGGTGTAGATTATAGCATCAGTAACCGTAATACAATTAGTTTAAACGGGATGATCGTTGCCGGAGCCTTTGATACGGATGACGCGCAGGTGTATGAAGTACTGGATAAAAATTCTAAAAAGATCTTATACGGCGGACGTTTAAATGAGCAGAGCGCGGCTTTTCAAAATTATAATGCGCAAGTAATTTACAAAAAAACATATCCAAAACAAGGAAAAGAATTAACCATGGACGGCAGTTTTAATTATACCGATTCGCATAACGGTTACCTGTTTACCACAGATACACATTTTGATCCGGATACCTTTGCATTGCCTAAAGACTATCAAAAAAATGTTGGTAAGAGCAATGCCAATCAATATACCTTTCAAATGGATTATGTAAACCCGATAAGTGAAACTAAAAAATTTGAAGCCGGTGTAAAATTCTTTTACAAACAATCATTAAGCGAGAATAATACATCTAACGCTACTTCTGTTAACGACATTTATACACGTGATAGCATTATGAGCAACCGTTATGTAATAGATGATATGATCAACGCGGCTTATGTAAATTATAACAGCAAGATATTCTGGGACATATCTTACCAGGCCGGGTTACGTTTTGAGCAATCGTATTACAAAGGAAACATCACCGATAAAAAACAAAGCTTTTCTTATAATTATCCCTCAACACCTGATGATATTTTAAAATCGTTATTCCCCGGTATTTATTTTTCGAAGAAATTAAAAAAGAACCAGGAAGTACAGCTTAACTTTAGCAGGAAGATCAGTCGCCCTAACTTTTTTCAGTTAATGCCATTTGTGATGTTTGCCGATAAACAAAATTACCGCATTGGTAACCCGCAATTAAAACCTGAGTTTAAAAATATTGCCGAAGTAAATTATAATAAAACATTTGGTAAAGGTAGTTATTTAGGCTCGGGTTATTTTCGTTACGAAGAACAGCCCATTACCGACGTAGCTTATCCTTCACAATTCGATCCAACTGTTTTAGTGAATACAACAGTGAACGGAAAGAACTCTGTACGCTACGGTATGGAGCACACCATAAAATATACCTTCTTTAAAAATTTAGATGCTACCTTAAATGGAAATATTTTTTACATCTACATTAACGGAACAGTTGTACAAGGCCAGCCCGATGTAAAAGCGGAAGGTTATGCTTTTAATACAAAAGCAACTTTATCGTACCGTTTTCCAAAACAATTAACCCTGCAGGTAAATGGTAATTACGAATCACCGCGCATTTTATTATTAGGTGCAAGTAATCCTGTTTATTCGATGGATGTTTCATTAAATAAAATGATAGGTACCAAATGGATCCTGAATGCAACATTAAGCGATGCTTTTAATACACGCAGAATGGGCGCGCATTATGAAACACCGTATTACATCCAGGATCTTTCGAGAAGAAGAGAAAGCCGTTTTGTGAAATTTACGGTTACTTATTTATTCGGTAAAATGGATGCCTCTATCTTTAAGCGCGGTAAACAAATGAAAGGCCTGGGAGACCAAAACCAGGGTAACCAGGACGGTTTAGACTTTGGAAAATAATTATGACACATCAAATAAATATTGAAGGAATAAAATTGTACGCGTACCATGGTTGTTTGGAAGAAGAAGCGCGCATAGGCGCTAACTATATTGTGGATGTGTACATGACTACCGATTTTACAGAGGCTGCCATAACCGACGACCTTACAAAAACATTAGATTATTGCACTGTTTACGAAATAAGCAAAGCAGAAATGGCCATAAGAAGCAAACTAATTGAACAGGTGTGCGATAGGATCTTTAAACGCATAAAAGCAGAATTTAAAACCCTGAAGACCCTTGAAGTAAAAGTAACCAAGCTGCTACCACCTATGAATGGCGATGTGGCCAGCACCAGCGTGGTGATTAAGGACTAATTACGGTTTTTAAATAAATCGTATCTTTAAGCTGTGAGACCAAAGGCATATACCCCCGAAGAAATTAAAACCGAATTTCAGAATTTAAAAGATTGGACATTAAATGATAGATCCATTTCAAAAGAAATCACGTTTAAGAATTTTGTACAGGCTTTTGGTTTTATGACACAGGTTGCTTTGGAAGCAGAAAAATTAGACCATCACCCTAACTGGGAAAACGTGTACAGTAAAGTG
Source organism: Chlorellidium tetrabotrys (assembly GCA_032273165.1). NCBI lineage: Eukaryota > Xanthophyceae > Mischococcales > Botryochloridaceae > Chlorellidium > Chlorellidium tetrabotrys. Next base: position 116,548 of record JAUKPS010094615.1, on the reverse strand, counting down.
TCTATCACCTTAAGCACACACGATGCCGGTGGCTTAACAGAATTGGATTTTAAACTGGCAAAAAAAATAGATAAAATTTTAGAGAATGGATTTTGATAATACAGGCGATACCGAACTTTCCGAATTAGGAGAATTTGGTTTAATTAAACATTTAACACAGCACATTGAGTTGAACCAGGACTCAACCATTAAAGGCGTTGGTGATGATGCAGCGGTAATTAATAACGGCAAGTTAGAAACCGTTATAACAACCGATATGCTGGTAGAAGGTGTACACTTTGATCTGACTTATGTGCCTTTAAAACATTTAGGTTATAAAAGTGTAGTGGTTAACTTAAGTGACATTTACGCCATGAACGCGGAACCGCGCCAGATCGTAGTTTCCATAGCCATCTCAAACCGCTTTAAATTAGGCGCTTTAGAAGAATTATACGCAGGTATGTTATTGGCCTGCAAAAAATACAATGTTGATCTGGTGGGTGGCGATACTACTTCCAGCTTAACAGGTTTGGTAATTAACATCACTGCTATTGGCGCAGCTAAAAAAGAAGAACTGGTTTACCGCAACGGCGCGCAGGAAGGAAATTTATTATGTGTTACCGGCGATTTGGGCGGTGCTTATATGGGTTTGCAAATACTGGAAAGAGAAAAAGCAGTGTATGTTGAGAACCCAAAATTACAACCCGACCTGGAAGGCAAAGATTATATTTTAGAGCGCCAGTTAAAACCCGAAGCAAGAAAAGATATTTTTGAATTATTTAAAAAATTAAAATTACAGCCAACATCAATGATAGATGTAAGTGATGGCCTGTCGTCAGAGATCTTGCACATTTGCACACAATCAAATGTAGGTGTTGAATTGTACGAAGATAAAATTCCGGTTGATCCTTTAACTTACGATACCGCTATGGAATTTAACCTCGACCCTACCCTTTGTGTTTTAAGCGGTGGCGAAGATTATGAATTATTATTTACGATCGATCTTGCTGATTATGAAAAAGTAAAAAACTTACCAGACTTCACCATCATTGGCCATATTACCAATGAGGCAAAAGGAAGATTAATGGTTGCAAGAGCCGGATCTGTTCATGAGCTGAAAGCGCAAGGTTGGAATGCGCTGTTGAAGAAATAGTTATGTAACAGCTACTTTTTTTCGCACTTCGCTCCATTCAGTCAAAATCGCAAATGCGGATGTAAGACGTTTTTAAGGTAAAGTACCTACTGCTGGCAGTAGGTGTTTTTAGTTTTTGGCTACTCCAAATTAACTCACAAAGCCCTTTCATTTTACCCTCCAAATATTTTTTTAGTTTATTTGCTTTCTTTTGCATCCCTTTAGTTAAATTTTTATTAGATCATACTGTTTTGCATCGCCCAACGTCAGACATACCTAAGGCCAGGTTAAGGCCTACTTAAAGCCTAGTTGAAGCCTCAAAAGGCCATACTTATATTTTAAAAATTATGGGGTTCACTTAAATTAATTTATAACTGCATTTTTTAAAACTACTTCACACCTGGTTCCTGGCTACTCCCTATCTTAGCCCTATCTTAAGCCTATCTAAAGCCACAAAAGGCCATACTTGTATTTTAAAAATGAAGGGCAGAATCCCCCTAACCCCCTTTTCCAAAAAGGGAATTCCTCCCTCCCCCTTCGGGTACTCCCTCTAAGAGGGAGATACTGTGTGTGCTTACGCGAACTAGCCCGCGTAATCACACAATGAGTATCGGCCTAATAAAATTAAACGTTTAAAATCTTTGTGGCTTTAAAGGCGTGAATAAAAAAGTCTTCGCAAAATAAGCAGTTAGTATTTTCCTGTCGACTTTTTTATGAGGCTTGTGCGAGGAAGCCATGTTGTTTGAGGGCACACGAATTTTTCCCTGGCCCGAGTTCATGGCTTCAGCTTAAAGCCGCAAAAGATTTTAGTTTAATTTTATGGAGCCTTGACTTTTTTGCTTACTTTTTGTGTCAAGACAAAAAGTGAGGCCAGAAATCTTCGTGGGAGACAGTTTAAAATTAAAACTACAAATCGAGGAATTTGTTTGTGAGCCTTGATTTTTTGGTTACTTTTTCATCAAGGAAAAAGTGACGCTAGAACTTGTGCCACAAGTGACAAAAGAAAAATCAAGGAATTTATTCATAGCCTTCACAGCTAGCTAAAGCGTAGCAAAGCCATAGGAAAGGCATACCTAAAGCATAGTTAAAGCATTGATCGGTATATTTGAGGGTGTTTAAGAGTATTTGAAAATTACATATTGTACATTAAAACCCAAATACCTAACTTGACAAAAAAAGCATTTCATGAAAATACGCTTGACACTAATTTTACTCTTATTAATATTTTATTCGTTTGCACAAACAGGCGGATATGAAAAAACAAAGGCACTCTATGATAAAGGCAAGCTAAAAGAGGCAATTGACCAGGGTTCAAACGAGCTTAAAAAACTCCCGAGCACCGACGCTGCGTATAAAAAAATAATACGGCTTCGGGCCGATTGTTATATGGAATTAGCAAATTTCAGGCTGGCCATCGAAGACTTTAAAATATTAAGCAAACTCGATCCTCAGGAAACTTCTTATTACGTTGCTGCTTCCTATGCTTACTGGGAACTTGGTGAAAACGAAAATTGTTTTACTTATCTTCAAAAAGCATACAAAATTAATCCAAAAGACGCTGGAACATTAAGCAATATGGCCTACTATTACGGCCAGGCAGGTAAATACGAAGAGAGTATTAAATATGCTAACATTGGACTTGAACAAAAAGACGTGCCTAATACTTTAAAAGGTGCTATGCTAAATAATCGTGGTTATGCATACATATCGCTAAAGCAGTTTGACAAAGCACTAAAAGACATTAATCAATCAATAACATTTCATCCAGACAATTCCTATGCATATTGCTACAGAGCGTTAGCAAATATCGGACTAAAAAAAACGGAAACAGTTTGCCAGGACTTAGACAAAGCAAAAAGTTTAGGTGGTGTTACATTGACTAAAGACCTGATCGCAAAACACTGTAAAAAATAAAAAACGACCTGCTAACAGCACCTAAGCAAAAAAGGCTTATCTACTGACCGCCTGGACAAAAGCTTCTTCGCTTAGCTACAAAATGTTAGAGTCATTGAAAGACGACAATCCAATAACAACAAAAAATATGTACAATTTTTCATACTTTAAAGAAAAAGACAGGCAGGCAATTTTAGACTTCATAGAAGAAAATCCGTTTGCTTTTATGACAGGCAGTTTTTTATCTGGTAAACAAGTTGCAACCCAGATACCCGTTTTACTTGAAGAAAGGGGTGGAGAACTATTTTTGCAAGGACATATAATGCGAAACACAGATCATCATAAAGCTTTTGTTGAAAACCCAAACGGACTTCTGTTATTCACTGGGCCAAGTTGCTATGTAAGTGCCTCTTGGTATAGTAATCCTCAAATTGGTTCAACATGGAATTATATGAGTGTACACATAGTAGGTCAAGTCAATTTTATGACTGATGAAGAACTAATTCGCTTCATGCGAAAACTAACTTTAAAGTTTGAAAAAGGTAATACACAATCATTGACATTCTTTGACAACCTTCCTGATAGTTTTTTGAATAAAATGATGCCTGCCATAGTTGGTTTTGAAATTAAAGCAGACAACATCGAAAATGTTTTCAAACTCAGCCAAAATAGAGATGAAAAAAGTTATTTGAATATTATTTCCAAACTTGAAGAGCAAGGCGGACAAAGCGCTTTAATTGCCGCAGAAATGATAAAGAGAAAAGCAGAACTCTTTCCTCTAGGTCTTGAATGGGACGGTACAAAATTTGACTCTTAAAAAACTACGAAACGCTAACCACAAGGCAATTATTTTCGCTTTGCAAATGCGTAGCAACATAGTATCTTTAAATAAACGTTCGGTAGACAGTGTTTCAAGCTCAAAACAAGGCAAAACGCGAAACCGTTATTTGTAAAGGCAGTATACAATAATTCGTAACCAATTTCGTTAGACGAATATGAAATCCTTCATTTTATATTTTTTACTCGGCACGACAATTTTGACTTCTTGCGTTAAGCACGTTGCGGTTCCCAATAAGCCAAAATCTGTTTGTGGCACAGTTGGCTGGCCTCAAGTAAATTGTAAAGTTAAATTCGTTGTGACTGGCGCATCAATTCCCGACTCAGTTAACTTCAATATTAATGGCGGACAAGCACAATTTGGGACAGCATATTATAAAACTTTTATAAATCCGACCTTAATGTTATTAGACTCAACAAATTTCTGTGGCGACAAAAACAGCGACATAATCCTAAATGTTTACAATCACGACACCACAAAAACATACACGACAAAAATTTTCGTTAATGATAGTTTAATAATACAAAAAAATGGCTATCGACACATTTTTACCGTTGGACAATTCAAATAAACGCCCAGGCTTGGCTGTGTGTATGCAACAACGCATAACAACAATTTTGCCGAATGCGAGCGTACAAAAAGGGCTTCGGCTAAAATCAAAGTCTGCTTCGCGCACATTTTTTTGTTTTGCCTCCGCTCAAAAACATTCGTATCTTTATATTAATTTTCCGAAGTATAGACAGTTGAGGGTTTCAAAATCCGCACTAAGCAAGGCCGCAAACCGTTAGTGGTAAGCGCACCGAACACCCTACATGGATAAGAAAATATTTATGACATTGAAATAAAATGAGCCAAAAATTACGACAACAAATCGAAAAAATAACGCCTCTCACAGACAAAGAATTTGAGTATATTTTATCGCATTTTGTGGCTAAAAAAAGTAAGAAACATCAGTTTGTAGTCCAAGAAGGACAAACGGTAGAACATGACTTTTTTATAGTTGAAGGGTGTTTAAAATCTTATCATACTGACATAAACGGTAAAGTTCATATTATTCAGTTTGGCATAGAAGACTGGTGGATTACAGACTATCAAGCCTATTATAATCAAACACATGCAACATTGAATATAGATTGTGTTGAATCATCAGAACTACTCTGTTTATCTCACCAAAACAGAGAAAAGTTATGTGCTGAAATGCATAAAATTGAACATTTTTTTCGAAAGAAAACCAACGCAAGAAATGTTGCATTGCAACAACGCATACTTTCTTTATTGTGTGAAAATGCACAGGAACGTTACGACGGACTACTTGAACAATACCCATTACTTTTTCAAAAAGTACCTAAACATCTTATCGCTTCTTACCTTGGCGTTACCAGAGAAACTCTAAGTCGTTTTAATTCTACCGAATAAAAATTGTGAGCTACCTCACATTAAATTCGTGAGGTATGTCCTTCTCTTTTTTACATTTCCTATTGAACTTTGTGCCATAAATTATTTAACAAATAAATCAATGGGACAAATTAAAGCAATTACACCAGAAGTGGCGTCAGAAAACGCTAAGATCACTATGGAAATGGTAAACAAAAAATTAGGGCGAGTGCCTAACATGTATCAGGTAATGGCTAATTCTCCAGCCGTTTTAGAAGCCTATGTAAAATTTAACGGAGCATTGAGCACTGGGTCATTAGGAAGCAAAATGGCGGAACTAATAGCATTAGCTACCGCGGAAAGCAATGCTTGTTCCTACTGTTTATCGGCACATCATTTTTTTGCAACAAAAGTAGGTTTAACAGAAGAACAAATTAAAGATGGCAGAGTATTTATTTCACATGATAAGAAAATAGAAGCGGGGCTATTATTTGCAAAAAAAATAGTGGAGACACCCAAAGAAATTTCAAGTAAGGATCTTGTGGCATTAAGAAATGTAGGATATACTGATGGCGATGTTTTAGAAATAATAGCAAATGTTATTCGGAATGTTTTTACAAACTACATCAATATTGTGTCGGAAACGGAAGTAGATTGGCCGATAATTGTACAACCAAATTCTGATAATAAATAAATGCCTTTACCGTCAACTTCCGAAGTAAAATTTGCTTGTTGGATGAGCTTAACTACCACAAGTGTTGTAACATTTGTGCTTGTGGCAATAAACTCAGGTATTCAGGTGGATTTTATATATGTATGGTTTCGGTCTTGGATAATCGCATTTATACTGGTGGCACTTTCAATTCTTTTTATAGCACCAAAAATAAGAAAATGTATATATGAAAAATAGTTTTATAATTACCATGTTACTAACTTCAAACACTATATTTTCACAGAATAATGTTGTGACAATGCGAGAAGACTATAAACCCAGATTTTTCTCTTACTTTGGAATTGTTCACCCTTTAAGTACACTACAAAACAAACAGGCAACTATAAATTTCAAGAACAATTATACCGTAGGACTTCCAACAGGTATTATTCTAAGAAAAAGTAATAACTATGCATATAGTTTTGAAATAATACCTTTTATTAGATACGAAAACGAATCTTCAAAATTGGCAAATTTGGTACTGCATCCTGGTATAATTTTTTATTTAAAAAATAAAATCAATATTACACCAAGACTTGCATTTGAAACTACGGGGCGATATGGATTTTCAGCGATTGCATCAAAAACAATAATAATGGCTTACAGTAAGCCGGTAAATATACATCTGGGGGCCTTATTTCGATTCGGGTTGAACCAATATCCTACACAAAGTATTGCACTTGGCTTTTCCATTGGATTATAAAATTTCCTTAAAAATAAACATGATATTGAAGTATGAAGATGTAGAAACGATTTTTTTTACAATACAAAAATGATATTTAAAGACATTACAAATCAAGCACCCCTTGGATATGCTAAAATTCTAATGGTTCTTCCACCATTGGTAGGTCCGGCTTTATGTATGTATCCAAACAGACAAGAATCTTTTTTTATTCTTGAAGGTGAATACCTGTTTGCAATTAACCCTGAAATATTCAAAGTAAAAAAAGGTGATTTTGTAAAAGTTATTGCCAACATATTACATAAATACAAGTCAGGGATTTTGGGCGGACGCATGCTTGTAAAACCACCACCTAATGTAGAAAAATATTTTTTGCATATCGCTGAGGAACTTATAGAAGTAAAAGTTTCACTTGGGTATAAGTTTGAATTTGCAAAACAAAACAGGCAGACATTTTTAGATAAATCGGAACACTTGCAATAGCCTTAAGAATTATTTGTAACAAAATGATGTGGAACAAAACAAGATTTACAAAGCTAATAAGTATTGATTACCCTATAGTTCAAGGGCCATTTGGTGGTGGGCTTTCGTCTGTAGATCTTACAAGCATCGTTTCAAATGCTGGTGGTTTAGGTTCTTTTGGGGGGCAACCTTTTTTATCAAAAGAAATTATTGAAAACTGTATTGAGTTGAGAAAACGAACTGATAAGCCTTTCAATATAAATCTTTGGATAAATGATAGAGATGAACTGTTAAATACTTTTGTCGATGCCGATTATAAAAAACTCACAGAACTATTCAAGCCTTATTTTAATGAACTAGGCTTACCAATACCTGAAAGACCAACTGAATTGGGTCCAAAATTTGAAGAGCAAATGGAAGCAATTTATGAAGCCAAACCTGCTGTATTTAGTTTTGTATATGGTATTCCTTCGTCTGATATTTTAGAAAAATGTAGAAGCCTAGGAATAAAAACAGTTGGAACTGCAACTACAGTAGACGAAGCTATTGGTTTGGAAAATGCAGGTGTAGATGCGATAGTTGCAACAGGAATGGAAGCAGGCGGTCATCGGGTTTCATTTTTGAGGTCAGCAGAAGATTCTTTAACAGGAACGTTTTCACTTATTCCGCAAGTTGCGGATAGTGTAAAAAAACCAATTATTGCGGCAGGAGGTATTGCAGATGCAAGAGGTATAAAAGCCGCATTGGCTTTGGGTGCAGATGCTGTGCAAATTGGAACAGCTTTCTTGGCAACTTCACAATCCAACGCAACCCAAGACCATAAAGACAAACTTTTCACATCAGATGCTAAATACACAACTCTTACAAAAGTATTTACAGGAAGACTATCAAGAGGCATCAGAAACAGACTTACCGAAGAATTAAAAAATTGCGAAGGCTCATTGGCGCCTTATCCATTACAAAGTAAATTTATGGGATTATTAAAGGCATATCCAGCAACTGTAAATTCAAATACTGACTTTAAATCCTACTGGGCAGGACAATCTGCATCACTGTTAAAACATAAAGATGCAAAAATATTAATAGAAACATTGATAAACGAAATGAATAAAATGTAAATGTACGACAGAAAAACGCCGGCCACTAACACACCCTAAGCAACAATTTGGCAGACAACAAAGCTTTTGCAAACAATGTCGCTTCACGAAAGACAATTATTTTCGCTTTGCAAATGCGTAACAACATCGTATCTTTAAACAAACGTTCGGTAGACAGTGTTTTATAAGCCGCAAGCGCAAGCTTTCCAAACGTTAGCTGTCAGACTAACAACGACGCAACAAATCTTTAATCAAAGCAAACAAAAAATATGTCAATAACAAAAGAAGAAGAATTGATCGGTATGCAAAAAGCAAGTGATGCTGTTGCTTACACGTTAAAAGAAATGAGAAACTATGCTCAGGCCGGCATAACAACAAAAGAGCTTGATGACTTTGGAGCAAATATTTTAAAAGAATTTGGCGCCAATTCAGCGCCATTTAAGGCTTACAAATTTCCGGGTTGCACCTGTATAAGTATAAATAATGAATTTTGTCATGGTATTCCTTCAAACAAAACTATACTTCAAGAAGGCGATCTGATCAATATTGATGTTTCAGCTGAGCTCAACGGTTTTTGGTCAGACAATGGCGGCTCTTTTGTTATTGGTGCAGATGTAAACCAACATCAAAAATTGATCGAAGCCTCCAAACAAATTTTACACAAAGCCATCTATAATATAAAAGGCGGTGTTCGTATTTCTGATATTGGGCACCTGATAGAAACAGAAGCAAAAAAACGTGGTTATAAAGTAATTAAGAACTTAACGGGACATGGAATTGGTAGAAGCCTTCACGAAGAACCAAGTGAGATAGCGAATTACAAAGACAAATTTAATCTTACAAGGTTTAAGAAAAATTCGGTAGTTGCTATTGAAACATTTATTTCAACAACATCAACCTATGCCGAAACTTTACAAGACGGTTGGACCATGGTTGGAAATAAAGGTGGCTTTATGGCACAACACGAACACACTATTGTTGTTACTGATAACAAACCAATTGTATTAACTGAGATGAATGAAATTTGGAATTAAAAAAATATTGTGAAAGACGGTCTTACCTGAACTCGTAACGTAAACCAAAGTCGGCAACATACAATACACTTTGTTGAAAGCCTCCACCTTTAACACCATTGCCCCTAAACATAGGTTTTATTTCAGCAAACAAATGTGTGCGTCTTACAACAGGCACTGTATTTCCTAACCTTAAGTCCACACCACAAACGATAAATACGCCAAAAGAAAAGTTGGGCCCGAATTTAAATTCTTCTTTTTGCTTATCTTCTAATATCGCACCCTTATAAAATACCTTGTCATTTGGTGCCACAACCAAATAATCGGTAGCGCTGTGAAACTGTGTTGAATTGATCTCTGCAAAGCCGTTAAAGTTTGTTCCAAGCATAATACCGGGGCCTCCAAAAACAGAGAAAATTCCTTTATCATTAAATTTGTATAACAGTGTTGCTTCAAGGTTCACACTTTTACAACCATATTTATAAGTGAGTTGTCTTAAGTTAATAGAGTCTCTTTCAACCACATTTGCACCTGAATAATACATGGTATCATAATGCCCTGTTCTTGTTTTGTAAACGCCGCTATTCAGTAAATGAAAAAAAGAAAAATAATTAATTCCCAATTTCAGCCATGGGCCATCTACATTTTTAATTTCCTGGTCGTTTAGTTTTAAAGTTATGCCTGCCTGCGCGCTTAAACCCGTTGCGGGAACCGAACCATAACTACCTCCTTCAGATGAATCGTTTAAGGGATATTTATGGAAATTATTATTATCCACATCCATCAGATCACCGTTCATTAATTTTGAATCTGGCGCTATCTTCTTAAAATCTTTTTGTGAAATAGAAAATACCGGGAAGGTAGATGGTCCGGCAGAAAAATAAAGATCCAGGAGCTCGGCTTTTGTTTTGCGTTTAACAACAGAATCGTTTTGAGAAAAACCGGTGAATGAAATAAATAATAAACAGAGTATGCTAAAAATAAAAGTTCCAGGCGCTCTATTTATATTTAAGAATTTCATTTATCTCATTTTTTGCTTTTCTCTATTTCCAAACCAAAATCCATGATCAACGGTAAAGGATCTACACGCATACCTTGCTCAAATGAGAATTGATATTTACCTGCTAACGGGAAACGTACATTTTTTTTAATTGGCACTTTAAAATCAAAAATATCGCCTGCGCCACTCCCCTGCCATTTCCCTTTTCCATCAGCTAAAATAACTTCCATTGTATCAACCGTTATTTTGCCATCAGGATACTTTGACGTAACAAAAACAAATAAATTGCTGTATGGGTAAGCATCGGCATGACGCACCATTAAAGAAATATCATTATAGGTTAATGTGTCTGTAATATCAATATCAAAAACAGCTTTGTCTTTTGCGTACCACTCATTCTCATTAAATTTCTGATACTTACTATAAACTACATCATTGTTGCATGACGATAAAAAGATCATCGCGCAAAACAATGCAAGTCCTTTAAGAATCTGTTTTTGGTGGATCGTTCTTTGGAGCATCATTTTTTGGTTTATTCCTGTTATCATTATTATTGTGCGGTTTATTGAATTTTTTATTTGGGTTATTCTGATTCCTGTTTGGATTATTATTGTTCTTGTTATTTGGATTATTATTAGCAGCGCCCTGAATTTTTGGTTTTTGATTCGGGTTTTGGTTATTCTTTTGATTTGGGTTAGTATTTGGTTTTGCGTTAGGGTTATTGTTCGGTTTTTGATTTGAGTTCGTGTTTGGCTTGTTATTATTCCTGTTAGGTTTGTTGTGCTGTTTTGCTTTAGGTTTTTTATCAAAACGCGTTAAAGCATCCTGGCCAACCACATTTTCAAAAAGAGGCTCAACTGTTTTTGTAAGCGCTTCGGTAACGATGGCCGACTTAATATCATCGGGCAATTCTCCTTTAGCATTTGCTTCTAAAACCGAATGAACCGTTTTAACATTAAGTGGAATAAACACACCCGGATCGTGACGGTAACTGAACCACATCATCCTACGGAAAATATCTGTCTTTTGTAAGAACGCTTCTCCCTTTTTGGTTAGTAATTTCTTACCATCCATATCCGGAAATTCTTTTAAAGCATCCACATAACTATCCAGCTCGTAATTTAAGCAACATTTTAATTTACCACATTGCCCTGCAAGCTTAAGTGGATTTAAAGATAACTGTTGGTACCTTGCCGCACTTGTGCTTACTGTTCTAAAATCGGTTAACCAGGTGCTGCAGCATAATTCCCTGCCGCAAGCGCCAATTCCACCCAAACGTGCCGCTTCTTGTCTTGCGCCGATCTGGCGCATTTCTACACGCACTTTAAATTCTTCGGCTAAAACTTTTATAAGCTCCCTAAAATCCACGCGCGCATCGGCTGTGTAATAAAAAATAGCTTTTGATTTATCTCCCTGGAACTCTACATCACTTAATTTCATTTCCAAACCAAGCTTTAAAGCAATGGTTCTTGCACGAAACATAGTATTCACTTCTAAAGATTGCGCTTCTTTCCATTTATCAATATCGCTTTGTTTTGCTTTGCGATATACTTTGCGGATCTCTTCGCTATCAAAATTTACGTTCCTTTTCTTTAACTGCAACTTCACTAATTCGCCTGTTAAAGAAACCGTTCCAATATCATGGCCTGGAGATGCTTCAACAGCAATTACCTCACCAACGCTTAAGCTTAAATTATTAAGGTTCCTGAAAAATTCTTTGCGCGAATTTTTAAAACGAACCTCCACAATATCAAATTGACTCTGCCCTTCGGGCAAATTCATATTTCCTAACCAGTCAAAAACAGTTAGTTTGTTACATCCATCGGCAGTTCCACAAGAACCGTTATTATTACAGCCAGCCGGAATCCCATTTTTTTCGGTTCCGCAACCGCCACTACCACATCCCATAGTTCAAAATTTTAAGCTTAAAGATACGAAAATTGGCATGAAATCCCAAACAGAAAATAAGGCCCTAATTGCTATGAAAGGTCCTTGCTGGCAGGCTTTTTTCTTTATCTTTGGCTTGTTGAAGCAGGCCTTACTGCATATTTTTATTTTGCTGACATTTACATTAAAATGCCAGGACAAACTCTTTTTTTTGAATGGAACAACCAAAACGGGAAAAGTAACCGAGATCACACCCGATTATATTGCTTTAAAAAGCGATAGTGGCGTTGTGGAATTTGAACGATCAACTGTTTTATTGATAGAATTTAGAAATGGCAAATTCGATAAAATAAACGATCCTGAAAAAGAGGTAACTACTAAAGTAGATAAAAAAGAAAATTTCCACTTTAAACAAGCAACTAAAGAACTTTATAGTTATAACCGTGTATCAATAAACAGTCTTGCCTTATGTAATGCCGATATTGCTGCTTTTTATGAGCGTATGCTTCCAAAGAAAAAAGTTGGCCTTGGTGTTATGGGTGCTTACAATTTTAATTTATACGCCAATAGCACAAATGCCTTTATTGCAGTATTAGCAAACGCGAAAAAGAACTATGACCTGGGAGGTTTCATTAATTTATATCCTGCGCGTTTTGAAAAAAGAACGGTTATGCATTTGGGCCTGATGATAAAATATACCTCATTTAATTTTACAAGTGTAAGAACAGATAGCGTTAAAGTTGGAAACGTTTATGCCGTTTCAAATTCTTACAAAGCCAGCAAAGGCTCTCAGTTAGCTACAATTTTAACTTTTGGTTCACATACAGACATTACTAAGAATTTTTTTATTAAAACCATTTTTGGATTTGGTGGCTTTAAATTAAAAGGTGATTATAAAGAACAATTTAATCTTGAATTAAATAAGGCCAATGCACCAAACGCTCAGAAAATAGAATCCAGATCACTGCCAAAATTATATTTCGGCATTAACCTTGGCTTTAAATTATAATGCAAAAATTGTACATATCTCTTTTTTTATTTTTCGCTGTGTGTTTAAACGCACAAGACAAGCTGTTCTTTAAGAATGGGAAAATTAAAAAAGGATTTATTGTTTCTACTTCAACAGACGTAGTATATTATAAAAACACCGACACCTCTTTGCAAACATTTCAAATTCCAAAATCCGAGCTTCTTTTAGTTGAGAATTATAAGGGTGATGTTTTTATTTACTCGCAGAAAAAAAGCAGGCAAGGAAAAGATACAACACAGTTAAAGGTGCTTAAACAGAACGCAATTGGTATGCAGCCCCTTGGTGTTTTTGTTGGAAGGATCACTTTTGTTTATGAACGTTTTACAAAAGATAATTCTGTAGGCTTTGTTTTTCCTTTATCACTTACGTTTGACCCAAGTGGAAAATTATATGGTTCGGGAATTGATACGTCAACAAATGCGCCTACACGTTTAAGCGGTGTAAATTTTATTGGCGGCCTGGATGTGAATTTTTATATAGGTAAACACGAAACCTCTAAATTTTTTGTCGGCCCCCGAATCCGTTACGGCACAGATATGTTTATTGGAGGAATTGAAGCATATTCTGCACAAACACAATTTGGCTGGAAATACGGCAAACCTGATAAACCATTTATACAACACTTGTCTTTCGGTTTTGGCGTGGTAAGAATTTTATCTTCGCCAGCGGGAGCCAGGATTAGTCCCAAACAATCTTATCCCTGGTTTAGTATGAATTACAGGTTGGGGATAAAGTGGTGAGTTAATTCAAGGTTTAAGGTTTGAAAGTTCAAGGTTTTGAACTCAAATTGAACCGGTCTTCAAAGCCTTTGTTACCCTGTAATCCGCCGCTATGCACAATTAAAATTTTCGCATTAGCATTTATTTTTTTATTTTGAATAAGATCAAAAACCGCGTAAAATAATTTACCCGTGTAAATGTGATCTAATGGGATATTAAATTCTTTTTCAAAATTACTTTTAAAGGCAAGAAGTCCCTCATCCTTTTTTGCATAACCGTTAAAACAATATGTATTGGTGATAAAAGAGTTTTCTATCTTTTGTTTTTCTAACTCTTCATTGCCCGAAATATAAAACGTTTGTTCCGGAAAAAACTTTTTTAATTGTTCCTTTACATCGTTCACTAAAACATTCTCTCCCTTTAAAACAGAGATGCCAATTATTTTTTGATCTGCTTTTGCAGAGGCTAAAAGTCCTGAGAAAGTAGCTCCCGTGCCGCAGGCACAAAATATGTGATCATAATTCCATTCGGGTCTTAAAATTTCAGCGCAGCCCAAAATTCCGTCTTTATTATTTCCACCTTCAGGAATTAAATAATGAGGGCCAAACTTATTGCTTAAATGTTTTTTAAATTCCGTAGTGTCTTTTTCGGAATAGGCTTCCCGGTTTACAAAGTACAATTGCATTCCTTTTTCTTTTGCCAATTGTAATGTTGGATTTAGAATTTCTGTTTGCTCGCCACGAATAACGCCAACAGAATTTAAACGGGCTATTTTAGCGAGTGCGGCTGTAGCAGCAATATGATTGGAATATGCACCACCAAACGTAACAATGGTTTTTTGTTCATCCTGTCTCGCTTTTTTAATATTTTTTTTAAGCTTGAACCATTTGTTACCGCTTACTTCAGGATCGATAAGGTCTAAACGAAGAACATTTATATCAAAATTCTGATATTGAATTTTATTAATAATTGGTTCGTAGTTGATCATTAAATTGATTTACAATTTTATAATTGACAATTGCCGAATTGATCAATTGTCTAATTAGTTTTCTCTTCCCAAATGCTTACCAAATGAACAATTGTTTCTGTTGCTTTTTGCATATCAGAAACACTCACCCACTCTTGTTTACTATGAAATGCATGTTCGCCGGCATAAATATTTGGGCAAGGTAAACCCATAAATGATAAACGCGAACCATCAGTGCCCCCACGAATACTTGATAATACTGGCGTTACACCTGTTCTTTTTATTGCCTCTAAAGCATAATCAACCACCTGTGGACAAGTTGCCAAAACATCTTTCATATTACGGTATTGTTGTACCACAAAAAATTCGTACGAGCATTTATCATAATGCGATAACACTTCTATCGTTATCTGTCGCAATTCTTCTTCTAAAGCTAAAAGTGTTGCTGTATCAAAAGCGCGAATGATAAATTTGATTTCTACTTCTTCCAAACCACCATTTATGGCAACAGGGTGCATAAAAGGCTGTTTCTTTTCAGTTGTTTCAGGTGTTTTGTCAATAGGAATTTTATTTACAATTTGTGACGCAATTTTTATTGCATGTTGCATTTTATCTTTTGCAAAACCAGGATGCGTAGGAAAACCTTTAATTTTAATACTTACACCATCTGCGCTAAATGTTTCGTTCTCAACATGACCTAACGTTTCGCCATCCATTGTATAACCAAATTCAGCATTTAATTTTTTAATATTTACTTTATCGGCTCCACGGCCAATTTCTTCATCGGGTGTAAACAGTAATCTTATTTTACCATGTTTTACTTCCGGATGATTCATTAAATAATGTGCGGCATCCATAATTTCCGCAAGGCCGGCTTTATTATCAGCGCCAAGCAAAGTAGTTCCATCTGCTGTTACAATATCATTGCCTATTTGATCTGCTAAAGCAGGATGTTCTTTGAATTTTATTACCTGAGTATTATCATTTGGCAACACAATATCTTTTCCATCATACTTTTTATGGATGACAGGATTTACATTAGTACCGCTGCAATCCGGACTTGTATCCATATGCGAACAAAAACAAATGGTTGGTACTTTTTTTGAAGTATTACTTTCAATGGTTGCATACACGTAACCATGTTCATCCATCCCGGCATCTTTAATACCCATTTGTATCAATTCTTCCACTAAAACTTTTGCAAGGTTCTTTTGCTTTTCGGTACTCGGACAAGTTGTGGATGTTGGATCAGATTGCGTATCTATTTTTGCATACTTTACAAAACGATCGGTAACGGTATAAGTATAATTTTTAAAATCCATAATTTTTTGCTTAGACTTTAAAAATACAAATTTAAAGATGGCTTTGCAATAATGTAAACGTTTCTCGACTCCGCTCGAAGTGACAAGCTACTTTTATACTGAAATTGTGTGAGGGATGGAGTGGCCTGTTTGAGCTCCTTATTGTGAAGGTGTTAGCCAAACAATAAGAGCGGGTAGCGATAGCCCAACCCTTCCGCATATGAAAAAAATGCTGGCGGAAGGGGCACGCCCAAATTAAAAAAATTGAAAGGATAGTAAAATATTTCTTTGTAAGATTAAAGCCCAAAATCTTATAAATGCGTCTCGACTACACTCGACGTGACAGCTAGATATAAAACCAAAAGGAAAAAATTTTATGCCACTTTTAACTGGCTTAGTTTTGCTTTTTTGAGCTTATCCAAAGCGTAATCTAATGTTACTGTAAACTGTTTTACAGGTTTATCTTCGCTTGGTAATGTATACATAATATCGGTCATGATGGCTTCGCATAAACCGCGTAAGCCACGAGCCCCTAATTTAAATTCAAGGGCTTTATCTACAATTAAGTTTAATACCTCTTCATCAATATCCAGCTTAGTGCCTTCCATTTTAAACAATTGTTTGTATTGTTTAATTAAAGCATTTCTTGGCTCCGTTAAAATTTGGCGTAATGCGTTTCTATCTAGCGGTTTTAAATAGGTAAGAACCGGCAAACGGCCAATTAATTCAGGAATCAAACCAAAGGATTTAAGATCCTGTGGAGAAACATATTGTAATAAATTTCCTTTATCAAATTCAAGATCATTAACCGAAGAAGCGTACCCAACGGCTTGCGTATTTAAGCGTTGCGCGATCTTTTTCTCGATGCCATCAAAAGCACCGCCACAAATAAATAAAATATTTTTCGTGTTAACGGCTATCATTTTTGCATCCGGGTGTTTTCTTCCACCTTGTGGGGGAACATTTACAACAGTGCCTTCCAATAATTTCAACATCGCTTGTTGAACACCTTCACCGCTCACATCACGGGTAATAGAAGGGTTATCGCTTTTACGGGCGATCTTATCTACCTCATCAATAAAAACAATTCCTTTTTCTGCCGCAGCCACATCATAATCTGCGGCTTGCAACAAACGCGTTAAGATACTTTCCACATCTTCACCAACATAACCAGCTTCGGTAAGCACGGTGGCATCGGCAATACAAAACGGAACGTTTAACATGGTAGCAATTGTTCTTGCTAATAATGTTTTACCTGTTCCGGTTTCGCCGACTAAAATTAAATTTGATTTATCAATTTCAACTTCATCCTTATTATTTTTTTGAACGTGAGCAATACGTTTAAAATGATTGTAAACTGCAACGGCCAATACTTTTTTAGCATCGTCCTGCCCGATCACATATTCATCTAATTTTTCTTTTATAGCCAAAGGCTTTAATAAATTAAGCGATTGTTGAAGGGCTTGTTTTTGCTCACCCATTGCTTCTTCTTTAATTAAATTAAAAGCCTGGTTAATGCAATTATCGCAAATATGCCCATTTATCCCTGCAATAAGGATCTTTGCTTCTTTTTTATCTCGCCCGCACATACTACAGCGCAGAGTTGTTTCTTTTGCCATTGATTTTTGTTATTCAAAGATACAAAAATTATGCCTTTACTTTAAGGCTCATTTCTTCTTTTTACGTTTTTTCTTATTATTCTTCTTATTTTTTGCAATTTTTTTGTCTTTTGCTGACATGTATTTGATTCTATAACCCAGATTTAACTGAGCAGTGACACCTGTTTGAGACAGTTTATCCAATTGCATTTGTTCCGATGTCGCGTTACGACTATTTTTCCACGCTCCTTTCGAAATATCATATTCATAATCAATAAGTGCGCCAAGCGACAGTCTCCAAATATAGAACATCGGTTTAACTGATATTTTTGGAGAAAAAAAAGTGTTGGTTTGCATGACATTTTTATCGCCGTCCAATTTTACTCTACCCGCATTAAACCCTAACATAACTGAAACACTAAGGTTCCTCTGTCTTCTTAAAATGTCACTTCCTAGCAAACCAACTCCCGCCTGGAAGCCCCCAAAATTAGTTGTTACGCTATCGTTGATACTAATATGCGTAGGTAAAATTTGGGAATAATAAATATGAGGTTCATATCCATACGTTCTGGCCGCAGTTACAAGCCTCATTGATAAACACAGTCCAAAAAAATTAATTGGGCCATTAAGCTTAAAATTATTGTAAGAGTTTAACTGACCGTTAAAATAAGAATTTTGCAAAATCTTCGTTCCATATAAAACGGAAAGCGGGAATTGATAGTATTCAAACTTCTTTTTTAGAGCCGTACTATCCTGAGAAAATAATGAAAAAGAAATAATGACAAATAATAAACAAGCAATCTTTCTCATTTTCACTTTAAGAAAAATTATTTGTCAAAATATTTTTTCATGTACGTAAAGTAATGATCTTTCCAGCCTTTTTTATACATCTCACCCTGGTCATCAGGGATATTTGTGTGCGTGATCGTTAACAATGTAAATCCGTCTTTATAGGTAAAAAACAATTCAATGGTCGAATCCTCATCAGTTTCTGCAAAATCAGTGGTACGCCATTTTTGAATTATTCTTTTGTGCGGGAAGATCTCAACATTTGTTCCGGTTATATAACCATCCCATGCTGAAAATTCTCCTCCTTCACTGGTACTTGTTTTTGCTTTTGCTCCGCCTGTAAATTCTGAATGTACTTTATCATTTAACCAACCTGAAAAAACTTCTTTTGGAGTACAATTTAATTTTACAGATACTTTTATCTTTTCCACTTTTCGTCCTGATTTATTTATGCGTGATTCTTAATGTCTTCTTTTTTCTCTTTCAATATTTCAATAACAGCAGCAGCAATTTGATTTGGAGAGAAACCACATTCTTCATACAATTCGTTTTGCTCTCCATGCTCAATAAAATTATCAGGAATACCAAGTCTTACTAATTGCGCCGAATAATTATTGTCGGCCATAAATTCTAAAACCGCACTTCCCATACCGCCCATTATACAACCGTCTTCAACAGTAATTACTTTTTTGTACTTGCTAAAAACTTCGTGCAACATAGCTTCATCAATTGGTTTAACAAAGCGCATATCGTAATGAGCAGGATCTAATCCCTGTTCTTCCAATTTTTTTATTGCTGTAGTTACCAGGTTACCGGGATGCCCGATAGATAATATGGCTACCTGCTTCCCGTCTTTGATTTTTCTTCCTTTACCAACTTCAATTTTTTTGAATGGCGTTTTCCAATCTACCATCACACCTTGTCCGCGCGGATAACGAATACTAAAAGGTCCTTTTACTTCATCCAATTGAGCGGTATACATCAAGTCGCGAAGTTCTTCTTCGTTCATTGGTGCACTCACGATCATGTTTGGAATACAACGGAAATACGCTAAGTCAAATGCACCGTGATGTGTTGGCCCATCTGCTCCGGCCAATCCTCCTCTATCCAAACAAAAAATAACTTTTAAATTTTGTAATGCCACATCATGTAACACCTGGTCGTATGCACGTTGCATGAACGATGAGTAAATATTGCAATATGGAATTAAACCCTGAGTTGCTAAACCAGCACTGAATGTAACCGCATGCTGCTCTGCAATACCAACATCAAACGCGCGATCGGGCATTGCTTTCATCATTATGTTCAACGAACAGCCTGATGGCATTGCGGGCGTGATACCTGTGATCTTTAAATTTTTTTCTGCCAGTTCCACCATTGTATGACCAAATACATCCTGGTATTTTGGTGGCTGTGGTGTTTTAGGAATTACTTTAATGATCTCACCGGTTTCTTTATTGAATAAGCCCGGAGAGTGCCATACAGTTTCATTTCCTTCTTCACTGAATTTGTATCCTTTACCTTTTTTAGTAAGAACATGTAATAATTTTGGACCTGGAATATCTTTAAGATCGGCCAGTACTTTTGTTAAGCGCACTACATCGTGCCCATCAACCGGGCCAAAATAACGAAACTTTAACGATTCAAATAAATTACTTTGTTTTAGTAAAGATGTTTTTACCGCGTTCTCAACTTTACTTGCTATCTCCTGCGCATTAGGACCAAACTTGCTTATTTTACCAAGCAATTCCCACACTTTATCTTTTGCTTTATTGTAAGTATGAGAAGTTGTAATATCAGTTAAATATTCTTTTAAAGCACCAACGTTGGGATCAATGCTCATGCAATTATCATTTAACACAACTAATAAATTTGCATTTTCTACACCCGCATGATTTAATCCTTCAAAGGCTAAACCGGCTGTCATAGAGCCATCGCCAATAACAGCTATGTGATTTTTATCTTTTAAGTTTTTGTATTTGCTGGCAACTGCCATGCCCAAAGCTGCGCTAATGGATGTAGAGGAGTGTCCAACGCCAAAAGTATCGTATTCACTCTCGCTGCGTTTTGGGAAACCGCTTAAGCCTTTATAAACGCGGTTGGTATGAAAAACATCACGACGTCCGGTTAAAATTTTGTGCCCGTAAGCCTGGTGGCCAACATCCCAAACTAACTGATCGTAAGGTGTATTAAAAATATAATGTAAAGCAACAGTTAATTCAACGACACCGAGAGAAGCTCCGAAATGCCCACCTTTGACCGAAACAAGATCAATAATATACTGACGAAGTTCTGCGCTGATTTGTTCGAGTTGATCTTCTCTGAGCTTTTTAAGATCGTCCGGTGAATTTATTTTGGCTAGTAATTCTCCCGGAATAAAGCCTGAACCTTTTACAATTTCCATTGATACAAATATAAAAAAAAATTAAAAATTTAACGTTAAGCAGAGAGAGAAATTGCTTAAAGTCATATATTATTAACGTTTTTTCTGTCAATTAGGTTTTAATGTCGACAAAACTTAAATATTTCATTAACTTTTAATGAATTCTGTTTATAAAGGGGAATTTTTGCCCCCGTTTGATGCTCACCAAATTAAAGATTTAAGATCTCTTTTAACTTTGAATAACCAGAGCGGCTTAACGGAATCTTAGAGCCGTTTTTTAACAAAGCAAGATTGTTGTTTTTATCCAATGCTTCTATTTTGGTAAGGTAATTTAAGTTTAGAATAAAGGAACGGTGTACACGAACAAATTGTGATGGATCTAAAACTTCTTCGTAATAGCTCATTGTTTTCTTTTTTAAATAAAACGTTTCGTTATTAAATATTTTTACATAATCGTCGTATGCTTCAATATAAATAATTTGCGTTGTAGGTAAAATTAAAATGCTGGTGCCGTTTTTTACAACTACGCGGTGCGCTTCTTCGGTATGTTTTTTTGAAACAGATTCGAATTGTTCGATTTGTTTTTGCGATTCAGAATTCTCAATCCCCTTCTCAAAGGGAGATACACTGTCTAAGAATTTTTTAACGGCTTTATCAAAACGTTCCTGGTTAAATGGTTTCAATAAGTAATCTACCGCGTTTTGTTCAAAAGCCTTAAGTGCATATTCATCAAAAGCGGTTGTAAAAATTACTGAGGGTTTTTTTTCGATGAGTTCTAAAGTCTCGAAACCATTTATTTTAGGCATCTGGATATCTAAAAATATCAATGATGGGTTGTGTTGTTGAATGGCTTTAACGGCCTCAAAACCATCACCACATTCGGCAACTATCTCTATTTCTTTAAAAGCAGCAAGATATTCTTTCACAATTTGTCTTGCTAATGGCTCATCATCTATCAGTATTACTTTTGTCATGCCTGTGGTATTAAAATAATGGTTGTAAAAATTGAATTATTTTTTTCGATCACTAAAAGATCGGTACGGTGATAAATTAATTGCAAACGTTTTTGAATTAAAGATAAACCAAAACCTTCGCCTTTGCGGGATTGCGAGGTGCTTTCATCAAAAGGGTTTGTAATAACGATTGCCAGTAAATTGCCTTTTATTTGCGCGCTTACAGAAATTTCAACATCCTCTAACACGTTGTACAAACCAAATTTTATAGCATTTTCAACTATTGGTTGAAGTATTAAAGCGGGAAGTTTTAAATTTAAAGCATCTTCATTAATATTAAAATTAACGGTTAAACGATGGCCAAATCTTACTTTTTCAATTTCGAGATAAAGCTTTAATAAATTAATTTCTTCGCTAAAGGGAACATTCTTATTCTCATCTTTTTTTAAAGTTCCTCTTAAAAAATCAGAAAGATTTTGGATCATCTTTCTTGCCTGTTGTGGTTCCGAAACAACCAAGGCGTTAATTGAATTTAAACTATTGAATAAAAAGTGTGGTTGTAATTGTTGTCGTAATTTTATTAATTCTGCTTGCCTCAAAGTGTTTTCGGCATCAAATTTAAGCTCGTTCTTTTCTGTTTGTTTTTTAATGAAATATAAAAACCATAAGATCATTGAAAAAAAAGTGATCTGCAAAAAAGCAACCACTAAACGTATTGGTATTGTTTTATTAAACATAGCGGCAAAATCGGAGCCGTAATAAAACTCTGTAAGAATAACTTTTTCAGAACAAATTATTCCGCAAATAATTACGCTTATAAATACAAATCTTGTGGTATAATGGCTGATGTAACTACCGCTATATTTTTGAACAAAAAAGATGATCGTAATGCCGGTTAAAACAAGACCAAAAGAGATACTGGCATCGGCAAAAGCAAAAGCAAGATTATTGAAGATCTGGAAAATAACAAAGCACTGCAAACCCCACCAGATAATAAACCAGGCAATTAATGCGGCAATCAGCTGCATACGCGACGGGAGCTTGTCTGTCATACTTTAATTAGTAAAAGCTTAAATTCTTGGCTTGTATGCCCATTGCTTTTTGCAACACCGAATTTATAAAACTTTCTTTTTCTTTTGTTTCAATTGTGTTTGAATATATTTCAACACCATCCGAAAGTTCGCTAATTAAATTCAATTCACTTGCATCAATAAAACGCCAGCTTACTAATGTATTGTTTGCGTTGTAAAAAGAGCTTTGCAGGCTTTTGCCCAGGCCCTTTGCCTTGTAATAAGCTTCTTCTTCGTTGCTGGCTTTTATCAAACGGAATTGCTCATCAAATTCGGCTTTTACGGTTGACTCGCTCACATCTATGCTAAAGATCAATTTTGCTAAATACCAATTCATAATTTTATTTTTTTTATATTAATAAGAAACAATTTCAATTCCCGACATAAAAATATGTCCGTTAAGTATCAATGTTTTTTTCTGAATAGCATCATTTACATTCATTAAAGGGCGTTTATCCTCAATACCTGCAAACACGCACTCAATATCAGATTTAATAACCCAGTGCGGCGGAATAACCAATTTAACCCCGCCAAATTGCTGTTTAATTGTAAGCACCGCTTCGTTTACAATTTCGGCCTGCATTAAATTGATCTTACAACCACCAAAAGTATTTTTTATCTCTCCGCCTTTAAAATCTTTACTAAAAACATTTTTATCAGTACCGGCAAAAACATTGTTAGCGAAAATATAATCTTCATTAGTTGTTGTATGTGTGGTTTCGCTTGCAAAACGGTTAAAGCGGTGCTTTTTATGGTCAAATTTTGCGTAATCGTGGTATTTATTTTTTGGTTTAAAAATTAAAACAATACCAATAATAAATAAAATGATAGGGATCTTGTAATGTATAATTGTAAAATCAGGGTAAACATGGCTTGCTAAAAATAAAAGTCCAACTAAAATTAATATTACACCTTTTGCGCTGCGAAAATTATTTTTAATTAAAGCAATAGTACCTACCGCAATTAAAATGGTTGGCCATGTAAAAAACCAATCCGGGATAAAATATCCCATTTGTTTAAACATGTAAACAAGGCCGGCAATTATTACAAAAATACCCGCTATCACATGTCCTCTTCTGTGGTTCTTTTGCCAATTACTAAATTCCGGATCGTTCTTAAACTGTTCTTCTAAATTTGTCATTTGTATTAAATTTTAATCAAAAGTATAGATAGAACCAGAGCTGTAAAACAGCAAATCGGTAAACGGAGATTATGCGAAGGTGAATTAAGAAAATGAAGGGTAAACAAAAGCCGCAGATTTCGCGTATGACACAGATAAAGAAAAAATCTGCGTGAATCAATGAAATCTGCGGCTAAAAATTTGCAGCTACTTCTTTAGTAAATAACCTTTTTCAAGAGAAATAGTTTCTTTATCGCTTGTTTTAAGAACGATATCTTCTGAGATCTCTTTAAATCCTTTTTTATTGATAGTTAATTTGTAATTACCACCTTTTAAAGTGAAAAAATATTCGCCGTTCTCATTCGTTGCTGTTGATGAAACCTTTGTGCCTGAAGCGTCGGTTAAAACAATTTCCACATCAGGTAAACCATAACCTTCATAGCCATCGCGCACAGTACCTTTTAAAATACTTAGGCCATTGCTTTTTATTTTTTTACCGTCTTTTTCTAAAATTGCGTAATCCTTTAAGTCAATCTTGTAAATGTCGTTTCCGCCTAAGCCACCTGCACGCTCACTTGAAACATAAGCAAATTTAGCATCTGCGCTAATGGTAAGCTGCCCTTCTTTTGCAGGGCTATTAATAGGATACCCAACATTTGTTGGCTTGCTCCATTTACCTCCGTCAAAAACCGTTTTAAATACATCGTAGCTTCCCATACTTCCGGGGCCATTGCTACAAAAGAATAATGTTTTTCCATCGGGCGCTAAGAACATACCGGCTTCATCGTAAATTGTGTTGATCTCCGGGCCAAGATTTTCTGGCTTACCCCATTCTTTTTTATTTAAACGTTGAACCATCCAGATATCGCTGCCGCCAAAACCACCGGTTCTTTCGCTGGTAAAGAAATATCTTTTTCCATCCGGTGAAACGCAGGCGCCGCCCTCCCAATAGCTTGATGCAATTGGTTTACCCATTGGTTCAGGTGTTCTCCATTTACCATTATTTACTTTGCTAACAAACACATCGCCACCACGCGAATTTTTATCATTGATATCGTTCTTGTAAATAAAAATTTGTTTTCCATCAGCAGAGATACTTGTTACAGCATCGTGCGCTTTGGTGTTAATTGATCCCGGAACTTCGGCAGCTTTACCAAAACCCTTTAATGTAGAATCGTAATTAGCAATATAAATATCTTCAAAATAACTTCCGTCACCTTCTACATCCACTGCGGATGAAGTAGTTTCTGGACGACGGGTTGTAAAAACCAGTTTACTGCCATCTGCTGTAATGCAAGGATTTTTATCATCATATTTACTATTGATATTATCTCCAAGATTAGTAACCTCAACATCTAAGGGAGCTGCCAACATTGCTTTTGCGTTTTGGCATTGTTGTAATAAAGTTCCCGCGTCTTCTCCCGACTCTTTATCCTGGCTAGGTGCAGATTTAAACGCCGTGAATTCTTCTATGGCTTTATCAAAATTACTTTCGAGCTGATAGATCTTTCCAAGCACTAAGTGATTTTCAGGTTTGGCTGTAGCATTCGCTTCCAGGCTTTTCGATAAATAATCTTTTGCTTTATCTGTTTGCTTTAAATTAAAATAACAATAACCAATGTAATGTAATACAGAAGGGTCTTTTGGATTATTTTTTTCTACCTCACGATACGTATTTAATGCGCCAACAAAATCGCCGGCATACATTTTTTGCTTAGCAACAACCATTTTTGCAGCATCACCGGCATCGGTAAACACATTTGTTTTTTTATCTTTTTTATCTTTTTTTTCAGTTTCTGTTTGCGCAGCCGATATTAAGGAAAGCGTAAGGAATAGGAGTAAAAATTTCTTCATAACTATTGATTTGTAACGAAATCTAAAATACAAATAAAATTTTAAGATAGGGTGCTATTTTATAGAAAAGTTTTTATAACTTTAACCTTATGAAAAAAATAAAGCTACTTTGTTTTAGCGTATTATTCAGCATATACAGCAAAACTTCGTTTGCGCAAACATGGGCAGATGATATAGCTCCGATCTTATATTCTAACTGTACCAGCTGCCACCATACCGGAGGGCTTGCGCCTACTTCCTTAATGACCTATACAGACGCTTATAATTTGCGTTTTACGATCAAAAATTACGTGCAATCCAATTACATGCCGCCATGGCCGCCAGATGCGCAGTACAAGCATTTGGCACATGAACGTGTGCTTTCACCATCAGATAAAAATAAGATCACGAATTGGGTTTTAGGTGGTGGGGTTCAGGGAACCGCTTCTAATGCGCCTGCACAGCCAACTTATACAAATACTGCAACACAACTAAGCGCTATTGATTATTCTGCTAAAATGCAGAATTATATGGTAAACACATCCAACGATCTTTACCGCTGCTTTGTTATAAACACCAATTTTCCTGTGGATATGTTTGCTTCTGAAATTGAAGTAAAACCAGGCAATTCAAGCATTGTACACCACGTATTGGTGTATGAAGATACAACATCATTAATTAAACAAAAGGACAGTGCCGATGCCGGCGCAGGCTATACTTGTTTTTTTGGTACAGGTAGCAACGACTCGCGTTTAGTTGGTGAATGGGTACCTGGAACAGCACCTATTAAATTTCCAAATATGATGGGTGTTCGTTTAAGAAAAAATACCCGTTTAATTTTACAGATCCATTATCCGGCAGGTACTTTTTTAAAGCTGGATAGTACACGTGTAAATATTAAATTTGCTGCAAATACCAGCACCACTACATTTCCGCCATTTCGTGAAGTGTACTTATTACCGGTTTTAAGTGAGGGCAATTTAATTAACGGGCCTTTAAGCATTCCACCAAACGTTGTAAAAACATTTACTGCATCAACAACAGCCACTGTAGCTGCAACCCTGCCGTTCAATGCTTTAACAATGTTATCCATTTCGCCACACATGCATTTATTAGGCAATAAAATGAAAGTATTTGGTATTGATGCAACTACCATGGACACGATACCGCTAATAAACATTCCTAAATGGGATTTTAAATGGCAGGGGATCTACAATTTCAGAAATCCGATAAAAGTACCAATCAATAGTACCCTCATTGCTCAATCTGCTTACGACAATACAACCAATAATAATTACAATCCTAACAATCCGCCAATACAGGTAAACCAGGGTGAATCAACATCGGATGAAATGATGCTGGTGTTTGCAGCCTTAACCTATTATTTACCGGGCGATGAGAATATTATTGTAGATAATTCGCCAATTGCAGGAATCAGAGATCTACAAAAGGATATCGTCAATTCACTTCAATTATATTCTGTTTATCCTAATCCGGCAAAAAATCATGCCAGCTTAAATTATTTTGCGCCTGAAAATTACCTGGCTAAAGCAAGAATATACAATACAGAAGGAAAACTAATTAAAGAATGGCCCGTTAGTATCGAAAAAGGTTATGGCGATATTAATTTAAACATCGAAGGTTTTGCTAAGGGACAATACTTCTTAAACATTGAAACAAGATCATTTACAAAAACAAAACAGTTTATTATTTATGAATAAGTTAAAATTTTTATCACTTGGTTTTATTACCATTGCGCTTTTTATGAGTTGTGAAAAGAAGGTTGGAAAACTTGCATCAACTTCTTCAACTACAGGAGCCGCTCCGGTTGGACTTGTTTGTGATAGCGTTAAATTCAACGCGCATATTAAACCAATTATAATGGCAAACTGCGCTTTTTCCGGTTGCCATACAACAGGGTTTTCAAGTGGTGATTTTACAACCTATGCGGGACTTAATGTTAAGATCGCCAACGGTAAATTTAAAGCAAGGGTAATAGATGCCAATCCGGGCCCAATGCCGGCATCAGGTCAATTGTCAAGCGGAAAACTAGATAGTATTAAGTGCTGGTTAGACAGAGGCGCACCTAACGATTAAAACATTTAAAGGAACAAAAAAGCCGCTAAATAATTTAGCGGCTTTTTTTATTTTATAATGAGGCTAACTGCTCTTCAATAGATCTTATTTTATTTAATGCGTCGCTTTCTTTTTTACGCTCTACTTCAATGATCTCGGGTTTTGCGTTGGCAACAAATTTTTCGTTAGATAATTTTATTTGTACCGATTTTAAAAAGCCTTTATTGTATTCAAGCTCTTTTGCAAGACGTTCTTTTTCTTCGGCCACATTTATATTTCCTGTGAGCGGAACAAAAAATTCTGCTGTTAAAACCATAAAACTAAAAGCACCCTCTACTTTCTCTTTTGTGTAAGAATAAGAAGAAAGGTTTGCCAACTTAATAACAACACTATCAAAACGTGAGAATTGTTGGCCCAGCTCAGATCTTTCTTTTACTTCCAGTTTTTCTTTTGGTGAAATGTTTTTTTGCTGACGGATATTACGCACCTGTGCTACAATTTCTTTTACTACTTCAAAAGCAATAAGCGCTTCCTTATTTTGCACATTTACTGATGGCCATTCAGCCACAATAATACAATCCATTTCCGCACGTTCTTTGGTTAAATGCCAGATCTCTTCAGTGATGAAAGGCATCCATGGATGCATAATTTTTAAAAGAGATTCTAAATAATTAATTGTCGCATCGTAGGTTATTTTATCAATGGGTTGTGCTTTACCATCAATGAACTCAGGCTTAATAACTTCTAAATACCAGGCGCAAAAATCATCCCACACTAATTTGTAAGTTGCCATCAGTGCATCGCTCATCCTGTATTTAGAATAATGATCATTAATGATCTCTAACTGTTCTGATAAACGATTACCAAACCATTCAACACCTGTTTTACTTGCTTCAGGCTGCGAAACGTTAGCATCTACTTCAAAACCCTGTATTAAACGAAACGCGTTCCAAACTTTATTGGCAAAATTTCTACCTTGTTCGCAATAACTTTCGTCAAATAAAAGATCATTGCCCGCAGGTGAGCTTAGTAACATACCAACACGTACACCATCAGCGCCATACTTTGTTATCAGCTCCAACGGATCAGGCGAGTTACCTAAACTTTTGCTCATTTTTCTTCCCAGCTTATCGCGAACGATACCGGTTAAGTAAACATTTGTAAAAGGTTTTTGGCCTGTATATTCTTTACCGGCAATGATCATACGTGCTACCCAGAAAAATAATATCTCGGGTGCTGTTACCAGATCATTTGTTGGATAATAATATTTTAGATCTTCATTCGCGTTCTCCCATCCTTTTTTAATAATATCCGGATCAAAAACCGTTAAAGGCCACAACCATGATGAGAACCAGGTGTCCAGTACATCTTCATCCTGCTTAACATTTTCTGTCTTTAATAATTTTACAGCTTCTTCTTTGGTTTTACAAACTACTGTATTTCCTTTATCATCATACCAGGCCGGAATTTGCTGCCCCCACCACAACTGGCGGCTAATGCACCAATCGTGTACATTTTCCATCCAATGTTTGTATGTGTTAATGAATTTTTCAGGAATTAAATTTACGCGGTCCTCTTCAACTTTTGTGAGAACAGCTTCTAAAGCGGGCTTGCTAATGTCTTCCATTTTAAGGAACCATTGCATGCTCAAACGCGGCTCAATAACAGCATCTGTACGCTCGCTATAACCCACTTTATTTTTGATATCTTCAATCTTCTCAACCAATCCTTGCTCCTGCAGATCTTTTATAATTTGTTTACGGCAAGCAAAACGATCCATACCAACATATGCACCGGCGGCCTCGCTTATCTTCCCATCTTGTGTTAGCGCATCAATTACAGGCAATTTATATTTTTGACCTAAATTAAAGTCATTGATATCATGCGCGGGTGTTACCTTTAAAGCACCGGTACCAAAACTTGCGTCAACGTATTCATCAAAAATAATTGGCACCACCCTATTTACAACAGGCACAATAATATTTTTACCTTTCAATTTTGTGTAACGCTCATCATGAGGATTAACGCACACGGCGGTATCGCCCATAATGGTTTCCGGACGCGTAGTGGCAACCGTTATGTATTCATCAGAATTTTCAATTTTATATTTTACATAAACCAATTTACTGTTGGTTTCTTTATGAATTACTTCCTCGTCGCTAACAGCGGTAAGGCCTTGCGGATCCCAATTTACCATACGTACACCGCGGTAAATTTGTTTCTTATTATAAAGATCAATAAATACATCAATAACAGCATCGCTTAAAGCGGGCTCCATTGTAAAGCGGGTACGGCTCCAATCGCAGCTGGCGCCTAAATATTTTAGTTGCTCTAAGATGATACCACCGTACTTCTCTTTCCAGCCCCAGGCATGTTTTAAGAACTCTTCGCGTGAAAGGTCTGCTTTTTTAATTCCCTGGTCTGCTAAAAGCTTAACTACTTTAGCTTCAGTAGCAATACTGGCATGATCGGTACCCGGCACCCAGCAAGCATTAAAGCCAAGCATACGGGCGCGGCGAATTAATACATCCTGTATAGTGTTGTTAAGCATGTGCCCCATGTGCAGCACGCCAGTTACATTTGGTGGCGGTATAACTATTGTATATGCTTTACGATGATCGGGTATTGACTTAAAAAAATTCTTCTCTGTCCAGTACGGATACCACTTGCTTTCAGCCTCGCGGGGGTTATATGTCTTTGCTATGTCCATGTTAAAGTATCAAAAATTATTATGTTAAATTTCGCAAAAATACGCAAACAATTGGGTTGATGTTATATCTTTATGGCACGATTTATGGTATAAATTTACAACAACAAAAAAACTTTATTATGAAAAAATTAATTTTAACATTAGGATTAGTAGCAGGATTATCTGCTTTAACTATTGCACAAGATGGACACAGTGCAAACGATGGTCACGGCCACGGAGCAGCAACTACGGAAACTCAACCTACTAGTTTAGCTGATATTAAGATGGACAAAACAACTCATGACTATGGTAACCTTAAACAAGGTGATAATGGTGAGTGCGAGTTCAAATTCACTAACAATGGTAAAGAACCTTTGGTTATTACAAATTGCATGGGAAGCTGCGGTTGTACTGTACCACAATGCCCGAAAGAACCAATTTTACCTGGTAAAAGCGGTGTTATTAAAGTAAAGTATGATACACAACGTGTTGGTGGCATTTACAAAACTGTAACTGTTAACTCTAACGCAAAAAGCGGTACTCAAACTTTAACTATTAAAGGTAACATTGAAGCTAAACCGGTTGAAGAAACTTTCCCACAAAACAGCACTCCTACAGGGGCTCCTGTTGAGAAGAAAGGTTAATACTAAAAATTAATTAAGAATACATGAAAAAGTTATTTTCTATATTAGCAATGGTATTTGGCTTAAGCTTAGGTTTAAGCGCCCAGGAATCTACCATTCCTAACCCTGATCCTAATGCTCCGGATATTAAATTTGAGAATGAAACATTAGATTATGGTGTAATTGAATACGATGCTAATGGAATTCGTGAATTTAAATTTACCAATACAGGAAAAACCCCTTTAACCATTACTTCGGTAACCGGTGAATGTGGTTGTACTGCAACTACAATTGATGGTAAGCCAGGTTGGCCACAAGAACCCATTTTACCGGGTAAAAGTGGTGTAATTAAAGTAAAATATGACACTAAACGCGAAGGCCGTTTTGAGAAGAACGTTACCGTAGCAAGTAATGCGAAATTTGCAACCAAAAAAATTCGTATTAAAGGTGAAATTAAAGCTAAACCAACTACTGGTGAAAACTAATATTTATACATTTTCGAAAGATCCCCTCGGTTTTACCAAGGGGATTTTTTGTTTAAAGAAGTTGCTGTTTCTATTCTTAGCCTTTTCAAGCTTTCAGATCTTAGCGCAGGCAAAAATGGAAATAAAGGACGCTAAAAAAAGTTTTGGCTTTGTAAAAAAAGGCGAAGTTGTAAAGCTTGATTATGAAATTACCAATACTGGTAAAGAACCTTTAATGATCACTGAGGCAGAAGTAAGCTGTTCCTGCACAACGGTTGATTTTCCGAAGCAACCCATTGCGCCGGGGCAAACCACAAAAGTAACTGTGATATTTGATACAAAAACCGTTTACGACCGGCAAGACAGGATCGTACTTTTAAAAAGTAATGATCCTAAATCGCCTTCAAAAATAAGATACAAGGGAGTTGTACTGAAAAAATAATTAAACCTTTAGTTGCCTGTAAAATTCCGAAGCTATTATTGCCGTTGCCATAGCCGCGTTTAAAGATTCGGTGCCGTTTGTTTGATGTGAAGGAATAGTAAGTGGCCTGGTTACCAGTTTTAAATTCTCATCGCTAATGCCATTGGCTTCGTTACCAATAATTATTAA
This sequence comes from Chlorellidium tetrabotrys, assembly GCA_032273165.1. NCBI lineage: Eukaryota > Xanthophyceae > Mischococcales > Botryochloridaceae > Chlorellidium > Chlorellidium tetrabotrys. Next base: position 84,254 of record JAUKPS010094615.1, on the reverse strand, counting down.
ACCCGGCTTTAATTTACTTTTATAAATATTTTCACCGGTCAATACGGCTCCATATACACTTTCTGTTTTATGTTCATCCAAAAGCGATCCTAATTCTGAATAAATTATATTTACCCGCATAAACGCTCCCATTGTAGCCTGTATCACTTTTGGATTATAAAAATCGCAGCTTGACGGTGAACAAAAAACAGTTTTAACGCCGTACCAATCGGCAAGTCGAATAATAGTACCAAAATTTCCAGGATCACGAATATCATCCAGGTAAAAAGTAAATTCTTTTTTAAGATCGAACAGTTCATTTGGTTCATTAAAATAATTACAAAGCGCAAAAACCTGGTTGGGATTATTTTGCAGGCTTATTTTTTGCAACTCATCATCACTGATCTCAAGGATCCCGATCGTTAGCTTACTTAATTGTTGCCAATTATTTGAAAGAAACTCCTTATTGGCATATACTTTAGAAACAATTTCGGGCTTATGCGATAAAACCTCAACAACCGACTTTACCCCTTCAACAATAAATAATTTCTGATTATCCCTTTGTTTTTTTAAGTGTAAGGATTGTATTTCTTTTATTTGATTTTTACTAAGCATAATTTACCCTAAATTAGCATTTTTATTAAGGAGAGTTGAAATTATTTACAAAAATATCTAACAGGCTGAATTTGAAAAAATTTACACTTGTTTTCTTTATTTTTTCTCTTGCAGAAATTTTTACTTCCTGCAATCCTACAAAAAAATTACAGCCCCACGAATATTTATTGGATAAAGTAGAAATTGTAAATGCAAAAGAAACCAATCAACCCAAAGAAAATTTTGAGGCCTTTTACCGTCAAAAGCCAAACCGTAAATTATTCAGAAGCGTTCATTTTTTTGTTTGGTGGTATAATCTTTTTGACGCTGAAAAGATCAACCAGAAAAGAATTGAACGCAATTTAAAATATGATAAAATAAATTCAGACCGCGTTTTAAAGGCTGAGAAAAAGAATGAAGAACGTGTAAAAAAAGGTAAGAAGCCTAAAACACCAAAATTAAAAGATAAATCTACATTACTCTTAGTTGAAAGTATACGTGATATTGGTGAGCCCGCTGTTATTTTTGATTCTTCTTTAACCGAGCAAACGCGTTTACAATTAGTGAAATTTTTATTCAGCAAAGGTTATTTTAATAACCGTGTTACCGATACGATCGAATTTAATAAAGATTCCAACCGCGTAACCACAAAATACATTCTTTATCCAAAAGCGCCTTACACCGTAAACAGGATAACTTATTTAATGGAAGATGAAAAGCTGGGAGCTATGCTCTTTAAAGATACTGTAAATACTTTGTTGAAAACAGGTATGCAATACGATGCCGAAAAATTACAGAGCGAAAGGCAACGTATCACTGATTTTGCATTGAACAACGGGTATTTTTATTTTGAGAATGCGTATGTGAATTTTGATGTTGATTCTAATTACAACAACAACTCCGTATCTGTAGTCATCAACCTGAAAAAATTTGCGAAGGCATATAGTTCTTCAAACGATTCATTGATCTATGTCAACCATCCACGTATGAAAGTGGAAAATGTATACATTATTACCGAAGCCGTTTATGGCGATGTAAAAGAAGTGAAATTTACCGATACACTAAAAACAAAAAGAGATGGAACGGTTTTTTTATTGAATAAACACCTGGCATACCGACAGCCAATTATTATTAATAATACTGATATATATCGCGGACAATGGTTTAGAAAAGATACCTCTGAGCAAACCTATAAACAATTATTGGGTTTAGGCATCTTTAAAAACGTGACCATAAAATTTTTAAAGAACGAAGATTTTTCGAGTCGATTGGATTGTTACATTATTTGTAATCCTCTTTTAAAGCAATCATTAACCGCGGAAACCGAAGGAACAAACACCAGTGGTAACTTAGGTATTGACGGCAGCGTTGTTTACCAGAATAAGAATTTTTTTAGAGGGGGGGAGCTAATTGAACTTAAGCTACAGGCTGCCATCTCTGCACAAAAACAATTTTCGGAAGATGAAACCAATGTTACCACTGTTGAGCAGGCTGTGGATCTTAATCGTTTACAACGTACTTTTAATACAGTGCAGTTTGGTCCTGAATTTACTTTTTCCGTGCCACGAGCATTTTTTCCATTTTCACTATTGCCCTTTAAAAAAGATATGTTACCCCGTACTTACGTTAAAACTTCATTAAACTATCAGTCCAGCCAAAAATTTAGCAGGATCATAACAACTATTGATTATGGTTTTAATTTTAGAAGCAATAAAGGAAGATTAAGGCATGATTTTATTCCTTTTGAAGCTTACCTTGTTCGTGCTAACCTTATAAACTCTTACAGAGAAGAATTAGCAGATCTTAATGATGCATTTTTAATAAACTCTTTTCAGGATCATATTACCACATTAAGTAAATACAGCTTAACATATACTTCTAAAGAAAATTCAAACAGCAGCCGCAAAACAGTTCATTATATACGATGGACAATTGCTTCGTCTGGTAATTTATTACGTCAGTATTTTAAGTCAAGCGGGGCCAAACCTGATAGTTTAGGCAGGTATCTTTTATTCGAAATTCCATTTGCACAATTTATAAAATCAGATATTGATTATAGAATTTATATTCCGGTAAGAGCAAAAAGCCGCCTTGTTTATCGTGTAGCTGGTGGCATAGGAAAACCATTAAAAAACCTTGGCGTTTTACCTTATGAGCAAAGCTATTTTAGTGGCGGCCCAAACAGTGTAAGGGCATGGCGGGCACGTACTTTAGGTCCCGGCGGATATGATCCGAGCGCAAGCGAAACCCGCTATGATAAAATTGGTGATATTTTATTGGAAGGAAATGTTGAATATCGCTTTCACATTATTAAATCTTTTAACGGCGCATTATTTGTAGATGCGGGAAATGTTTGGCGTTTAGAAAAAGATCCGACAAAACCAAACGGAGAATTTGTAGTGCCTGACTTTGCGGATCAAATTGCTATTGGTGGCGGTGCGGGTATAAGATGGGACCTAAGTTTTTTTGTATTGCGTTTAGATCTTGCAGCGCCAATAAAAGATCCTAAATATGCAATTGGCGACAGGTGGACCTATGATAAAAAACCGTGGAAACAATTAGTTGCTAACTTTGGCATTGGTTATCCATTTTAATTTAGTTTAATGAAAGTTGCAGGTTTTACCATAATAAGAAACGCTTTAAAATTCGACTATCCCGTGGTGGAAGCTATCACCTCTATTCTACCCATTTGTGATAAATTTTTTGTTGGTGTTGGCAACAGCGATGACGATACGCGCAAATTAATTGAAAGCATTGCTTCGGATAAAATAATTATTATTGATACGGTTTGGGATGATCAATTACGTGAAGGCGGAAAGATCTTATCCATTGAGACTAATAAGGTATTTGACGCTATTCCTGATGAGTTTGATTGGTGTTTTTATATTCAAAGTGATGAATGTGTGCACGAAGCCGATCTTCCAAAAATAAAAAACGCAATGGAGCTTTATGAAGATGATGTTGCTGTTGACGGATTATTATTTGAGTACAAACATTTTTATGGCCATTACAAATACATTGGCATTGGCAGAAGATGGTATAAAAATGAAATTCGCATTATTAAAAACAACAAACACATTAGGTCATACAAAGACGCACAAGGATTTAGGACAGATGCAGATAAGAAATTACGCGTAAAAAAAACAGGATCTTACATTTATCATTATGGCTGGGTAAAGCCGCCGCAAGCACAACAGGCCAAACAAGCCAGTTTTCATAAAATGTGGCACGATGATGAATGGATGAAAACAAACATTCCAAAAGTAGAAGAATTTGATTACAGCAATATTGATCTTTTAGGAGAATACAAAGGCACGCATCCAAAAATATTTGAAGAAAGGATTAAAAAGGCCAACTGGAATTTTGTTTACGACAAATCAAAAGTAAAGACCAATTTTAAATATCAATTTTTGTTTTGGGTAGAAAAACTAACGGGTTGGAGAATTGGCGAAAATAAAAACTATAAAGAAGTTTGATTTAAGATTTTACTTCTTAGATGCACTTAAAATAATCAAAGGCTTCCAGGCAATCATTACACTTATAAAGTGCTTTACATGCCGTGCTTCCGAATTGAGAGACTAAATAGGTGTTCTTACTTTTACATCTCGGACAAGTAATGTTTTTTGTTTTACCGGTTAAAAAAGATTTATCGTTTGTTGATTCTTCAGGAGGAGCAATACCGTATTTCTGCAATTTTAATTTTGCTTCTTTACTTAACCAATCGGTTGTCCATGCAGGATTATAAACAGTATTGATCGTTACTGTTTCAAAACCGTTCTCTACTAATTTTTTCCTTACATCATCCTCCATTTGTTTCATTGCGGGGCAACCGCTGTAAGTTGGTGTGATCGTAACTTCAATATCCTTATCAGAAATTTTTACATCTCTGATTACTCCTAATTCTACAATAGAAATTACAGGAATTTCGGGATCGGGAATTTCGGAAAGTAATGAATAGATATTTTCTTTTGTTTGCATTTTATTTTACCACTAAGGCACAAAGCACCTAAGGTTCACTAAGAAATTTTAAAGTATCCAAATGGCCGCAATGATCATGATCACGATGATCACCAGATATTGCCATACATCAACAAAATAAGGAGAGATCTTTTTCCAGGTTTTCTTCATTTTAAAATTTTGCTACCACTTTGCAGTAGGGTGCATGCGCGGTAACGATTGCATCTCTGCTAAAATATAACTTAAATGTTCGCCGTGTAATCCTTTACGGCTACCGGTTTGCATATAAGTTCCTTCAGGCACCACCAAATTTGCTTTAGTAAGCAATTGATTAATTTCTTTTTCCCAGTTAGCTTTTAATGTGTTTAGATCAACAGCAATGCCTTCTTTAATTAAGATCGCATCCACTTCATTCATTTCAAATAACTCGCCGGTATATGGCCAGATCTCATTCAAGCCCATTTGCAAACGGTTAAAGCTTTCTTCTGTTCCATTTCCAAAACGGTTAACCCAGCTAAAGCTATGGCGTTTATGATATGTAATTTCTTTTATTGATTTTGCAGCAATGCCAGCTAACGTTTCGTCTTTGCTATTTGCAAGCGCAGTATAAAATGCAAGATCAAAACAATCAATCATTGCCTGCCTTATTACCGTTTTCGCATAATCACCATTTGGCTGCTCGGTAATTAACGCATTAAGATATTCTCTGTCGTTCCTAAAAAATGCAAGACCATCTTCTGTTCTATTCTTACCTTCTGTTTTTGCAGCATATTCTAACAACGCTTTTGCGCGGCCAAAAATATCCAAAGCAATATTTGTTAAAGCAAGGTCTTCTTCTAAAAAAGGGCCATGGCCTGTCCACTCGCTTAAACGTTGTGCTAAAATTAAACTTGTGTCTCCAAGTCGTAATGAATAATTAAATAAAGCTTCCTGAGATGTCATTGATTAAATATTTACATGTGGCCAACGCCATCCGGTATTTGATAAAAAGTTGGGTGACGATAAATTTTATCGTTTGATGGTTCGAAGAAAGAACCCATATCTTCAGGGCTACTTGCTACAATAGCGCTGCTTGGTACAACCCAAAGCGCCATCCCCTCACCACGGCGGGTATAAAGGTCACGTGCATTTTGTAGTGCCATTTCTTTATCATAAGCGTGTAAATTGCCGCAATGTACGAACGGTTGTCCCGCTTTTTTTTGTACAAATACTTCCCACATAGGGCCTTGAGAATCTTTACTCATATAAATTTGCTTGACCTTTTATCAAGACTTGTTTTTTAATTAATTTAATTATGCAGCCTGGTAGTTTTCGTTTTGCTTTTTTGCATAAGCCGTAGCCGCTTCTCTTACCCATGCTCCTTCATTGTGTGATTTATTGCGTGAAGCTAAACGCTCTTTGTTACAAGGACCATTTCCTTTTATCACACTTTTAAATTCTACCCAATCAGGTTCGCTAAAATCGTATCCTTTTTTTGCTTCGTTCCATTTTAAATTTTTATCGGGAACGGTCAATCCTAAATACTCAATTTGTGGCATTGTTTGATTTACAAAACGCTGACGTAACTGATCATTCGTTTCACGTTTAATACGCCATTTAATTGCGTTTTCACTGTTCGGGCTTTCAATATCCGGTGGCCCAAACATCATTAATGTTGGATACCACCAACGGTTCAAAGCATCCTGCGCCATTTCTTTTTGTGCAGGGGTTCCGAATGCTAAATGAGTCATTAATTCATAACCCTGGCGTTGGTGAAAGCTTTCTTCTTTGCAAATGCGCACCATGGCACGGGCGTATGGGCCGTAAGAAGTACGTTGCAACATTACCTGGTTCATAATAGCGGCGCCATCTACCAACCATCCCACTGCGCCAACATCAGCCCAGGTTAAAGTTGGATAATTAAAAATTGACGAATATTTTGCTTTTCCTGTAAGCAAAGCATCTAACATCTCATCGCGGCTAATACCAAGCGATTCGGCTGCTGTATATAAATATAGTCCATGTCCGCCTTCATCCTGCACTTTTGCCAACAACACTAATTTAGCACGTAAGCTTGGAGCGCGGGTAATCCAATTACCTTCAGGCAACATCCCTACAATCTCGCTATGCGCATGCTGAGAGATCTGGCGGATCAAATGCTTGCGGTAATTCTCAGGCATCCAATCTTTTGGTTCTATTATATCATTCTTGGCTAACTTAGCTTCGAAAAGGTCTTCAAAATTTACAACTCCCATATTTTAAAAGGTAATAGTTCTCACAAAGATAGGATTTATGCGGTTTTTATCCAAAAAAACGGAGTATTTAGGGGCGGATGTTTATCATATTTTCAAATAAATTTTTTTATCCCTCCCAAAGCCCTATTTTTGCACACTATTTATTGAATTATGGCACGTTTTCACACCCTAAAAGTTAAAGATATTAAACGCGAAACGGCGGATGCCGTTTCTGTGGCTTTCGAAATTCCACCGCAACAACAGCCCGAGTATCAATTTAAACAGGGTCAATATATTACCTTAAAAATGAGTATTGGTGGCGAGGAAATCCGTCGCTCATACAGCCTATGTTCCAGTCCTTACGAAAAAGAATTACGCGTTGCCATTAAAGCGGTAAAAGGCGGAAAAATGTCCACCTACATTAATAGCGAATTAAAAGTTGGCACGAGCATAGAAGTGATGACACCAATGGGCACATTTTACTCAGTTCTTTCTGGTGGAAATAAAAAGAGTTATTTATTGTTTGCCGGTGGAAGTGGTATCACTCCCATGATGAGCATTATTAAAAGCGTTTTATATGTTGAAAAACAAAGTACCGTTACTTTAATTTACGCTAACAAAAATGAAGAAAGCGCTATTTTTAGAAATGAATTAGACGCTTTGGTTAGTGCCAATCCAAATTTAAAAGTGGTTTTTGTTTTTGATATGCCTGTTACGCAAATTTCAGAATTGCAAACCGGTTTAATTACAACTGAAAAAGCAAAAGCTTTGATAGAAAATTTTGGCGGTACAAATGCTGATGAGTATTTTATTTGCGGCCCTGGCCCAATGATGGAAAATGTAAAAACGAGCTTAGAGAGTTTAAAGATCGCAAAAGAAAAAATTCATATTGAATATTTTACAGCCGTTATTGATGCTGTAAATAAAGCAGAAAACAATACTATTGGTGCTGATGTAAAATCGAAAATAACTGTTTTACAATACGGTATTGAAACTAATTTTGAATTGAAAACAAGTAGCATAAGCCTTTTGGATGCTGCTATTGAAGCGGGTGTTGACGCGCCATTCAGCTGCAAAGGCGCAGTATGTTGTACCTGTCGCGCTAAAGTTTTGGAAGGTAAAGTAAAAATGGACGCTAATTTTGCGTTAACTGATGCAGAGGTAGAAGAAGGTTTTATTTTAACCTGTCAATCACACCCACTTACCGAAAAAGTAGTGATCGATTACGATGCTTAATTACGGTTTATAGATCTCTAACAAAAATCTTCCCAGATCATAGCTTATCTCTATTGGTTTATTTTTGCCGATAGAAATATTCATTCCATTTTGGGCATTTACAACATCATTTATGTTTTTTTTACCCATAGGTAAGATATAAAAAACCGAAACTGTATCTTTAGGGAAACTATGATTTTGCTTTTTTGAACGCTTTGCTGTAAGCGTAATATTATATAGCTTATAAGGCTCTGTCGTAATTGAGTAATATTTTTTTACATCAAAGTCTATTCTTTTTTGATTGAGGTAAAAATAAGCGGTGTCAGTTTTTGCACGGCCCTGGTTAAAAATAAATATACTGTTCTTATTATTCCGCTTTTTATTCTCTTTGATGTAATTAACACCGGTAAAATACATTTTTACGGTTATCTCCGAAGCATTTTCATTTTCCGAAGAGCTTTCAATAAAATATAAATTAGCGCCCAGTGTTTTTGCTTTAGCTTTAAGCTGGTTATACCAATTCGATAAAAGCATATTGTTATGCTCTCCTGAAATTTTCACAGCCGCTACAAATTGCAGTTTAGAAGTATCATTCACATCTTCTATATATTGAAACTCAGTAACAAAATAATCGTGTTTGTAAGCAGATTGTTTTAATACTTCGATATTTTGCGAAAAAGAAACCGCAACCAAAATTTGAAATATCAAAACACAAAACCATTTCATGTTTTGAATGTACTACATAAAACAAAAAAAGCCAAACATTGCTGCCTGGCTTTTAAATTTTAGTTTTTACTATTAGTGCTTGCTTAAATAATCTGCAACACCAGCATGTGTATCTTTTAAGCCTTCGCTGCCTTTTGTCCAATTGGCAGGACAAACTTCACCATTTTCTTCAAAAAATTGTAAAGCATCAACCATGCGCAAGGTCTCATCAACATTACGCCCTAAAGGAAGATCATTAATTAATTGGTGACGAACAACGCCGTTCTTATCAATTAAATACAAACCACGGAATGCGATCATTGGCCCTGTAGCAATAAGATCACCTGCTTCGTTCACATCATAATCACCAAACAAAGTTCCATAATTTAATGAGATGGTTTTTGTGGTATCGGCAACAATTGGGTAGGTAACACCTTTAATACCACCATCTTTTTTAGCCATTTGTAACCAGCCCCAGTGACTTTCTTCAGTATCTGTGCTACAACCAACTACAGCAACATTACGCTCTTCAAAATCTTTTAATTTTTCCTGAAAGGCGTGTAATTCTGTTGGGCAAACAAATGTGAAATCTTTTGGATAAAAGAAAAACACAACATATTTTTTTCCAAGGTATTGATCTAAAGAGAAGTCTGCTACCATCTCTCCACCTTTAACAACTGCACCTGCTTTAAACGAGGGTGCTTTTTTTCCTACTAAACTTGACATATCTATAATTTTAATTGATTTAATATTTTGTGTAAAAGTATAAATTAGTTTTTAAACGGATTTAAAGTATTATTGTTTAAAATTAAACAAGTTAACAAATATTAGTATGAGTATAGAAATTAATAAGCCTGCGCCCGATTTTAAATTGATTAATACCGTGAAAAAAGAAGTTACTTTGAGCGAAAACAAAGGGAAAAATGTTCTTTTACTGTTTTTTCCATTGGCTTTTACAAGTACCTGCACCGCAGAATTGTGTAATATTCGCGATAATTATACCCTGTATAACGACCTAAACGCAGTGGTGTATGGGATCTCGAACGATTCGTTATTCGTACTCGGTAAATTTAAAGAAGAACAAAAGTTAAATTTTGATCTTTTGAGCGATTTCAATAAAACCGTTTCCGCAGCATATGACAGTTTATATTCTGAATTTATCTTCGGCATGCAAGGCGTAAGTAAGCGCGCATCGTTTATTATTGATAAAAACGGAATGATCCAATATGCTGAGATCCTTGAAAAAGCCTCAGATTTACCTAATTTTGCTGCAATAAAGGCTTGTTTAGAAAAATTAAAATAGATCTTGTTAAAATCTTTTTTTGATAAAAATTTGATTGAGGCCGGTTGCGATGAAGCCGGCAGAGGTTGCCTGGCAGGCCCTGTTTATGCGGCTGCTGTAGTTTTACCTAAAAAATATAAGAACAAATGGCTGAACGATAGCAAAAAATTAAGCGATGCTGATCGTTATGAACTGCGCCCTGAAATTGAAGAAAAAGCCCTGGCCTGGGCCGTTGGTGTGGTAGATCACAAAGAAATTGATGAGATAAATATTTTAAACGCTTCTTTCTTGGGCATGCACCGGGCGGTCGATCAACTTAAAGTAACCCCCGAATTATTATTGATAGATGGTAACCGTTTTAAAGTTTATAAGAATATTCCACATCAATGTATCATTAAAGGAGATGGAAAGTTCTTAAGCATTGCAGCTGCCAGCATTCTTGCAAAAACCTATCGTGATGATTTTATGAAAGCTGCTGCTTTAAATCACCCTGAATATTTTTGGGAGACCAATATGGGCTATCCCACAAAAAAACATCGCGAGGCTATCCGGCAGTATGGCGTAACACCTTTGCACCGCTTAACATTCCAATTACTTCCGGCTCAATTAGAATTAGATCTTGAATCCTGATCACGATTTAGATATTGATATAGAACTTGAATTGGAGTAATCCACATCGTTTTATGTAAAACTCTATTCTTTTTTTCTTTTTTGAAATTCAATTTTTTGTAGTTTAGATAACTGTGTCACTCTTTAAAAAAATAATTTTTAGTGTATTTGTTGTCGCCGCCCTTGGACTTGGGGTTTGGGCCTATTTTAATTTAAAAGACAGTAAAAAACCAACCACCGAAGCGCTTTCTGTTTTACCCGATAATTGTTTGGTATATTTAAACACCAATGATTTTTTTGAGCTAAATAAAAAAATAAACTCTCAAAGTTTAATTGCCGATAAATTAAAACTATTTGGCGATGTAAATTCGTTTTGCTCTGCCCTTCATGCTTTTGATTCTGTCTTTACTTCAAATACTACTTTAAATGAAATGCTGAAGAAAAGCACAATTCATTTTGCCTTGTACGAACAAAATTTAAATTGGCTGGCCACCTTTAATATCAAACGACTTGGTAACCAGGAATTAATTATTGAAGAATTAGCGAAGATCTTAAAAGCACAAAAAAAAGAAAATGACATCTATGAATTTACAATGAACAGGCAAAACAAATATTATTTTACGTTACGATCAGGTATTGCATTATTGTCAAATGCGCCCGTAATAATCGAGAATGCACTCAACAAAACAACAGCAAAACTTCAAAAAAATAAAGAGTTCATTGCTTTTAAAAGTACATTAGAGGAAAACAGTTTGTTATCTATTTATGTTGATCACAAAACTTATTCTAAAAGCAAAGTTACATCCAAATTAAATCTTTCCCTTGCTATGAAAAACGGATATTCTGCCGGAAACCTTGCTATTGAACCGTCACAGTTAACTATAAATGGCTATTTACACCCTGACACATCTGAGATTATTTCGGCATTTTATGATCAGGAACCACAATCTCCGGCTTTTTTAAATATCCTGCCAAATAATACAACTGCGTTTAAAGCTTTTGGCTTTAGTTCTTTTGTAGATCTCACTAAAAAAATGCCAAAACTAAATTCTAAGTTCTGGAAATTAGCAAGTGATACTGCCCTTTTTAATATTGAAGAAGAATTTTATAAAAATGTTGAAAGCTATCTTGTAAATTTTGAATCGAAGATCCCCGGTGAAAAATATGTGTTATTGAAAGTTACCGATACTACAAAGGCAATAGAACATTTAGGTTTTATGAGTGACTCGCTGGAAACAGAAGATTCCGTTTTTATTTACAAATTAAAAAATAAAGGCTTAAAAACACCAATTAAATTATTCAATTCACTTTTTGATGCCGCAACAAATTATGTGGCGCTTTATAATTCACATTTGTTCTTTTCGGAAAATAAAGATGAATTATTCAGGTTGATGATAGAGCTTAAAAACGACTTAAGCATTAATAAGAATGAAAGTTTTAATGTTTACAAGAACCAAAACCTTTCTGAAGACTTTAATTACCTGGTATATAATTCGCCAAATAAAAATGTAAGAGAAATAAGGTCTTTCTTTAATTTTGAAACGAACAATATAAAAAACCCTTTCGAAAATTTTAAACACTTTTCTTTTTCTACAGTAAATAATAAAACTAATTTTAAATTTCGCTGGCAGCTAATGAATGAAACGGAAATGATCAATAAAGAACAAAACGTTCTATGGTCATTAAATCTCGATAATAGAGCCAGTATGCAAACTAATGGTTTTGTTAATCATATAACAAAAGAAAATGAATTGGTAGTGCAAGATGATGGAAACACGCTTTACCTTATCAATGCAAAAGGGACCGTTTTATGGAAAAAGAAATTAAACGAAAAAATAAGTTCTAAAATATTTACAGTAGATATTTTTAAAAATAATAAATACCAGTTATTATTCAGCTCTCAAAATTTTTTGCATTTAATAGACAGGAATGGGAACTATGTTCAGGGCTATCCTGTTAAACTTCCTGCTCCGGCCAGCTCTGAACTTTCTGTTTTAGATTATGATAACGATAAGGATTATCGTTTATTTATTGCCTGCAAAAATAAAATGATCTATAACTATTCTATTTTTGGCGTAAAAGTTGAAAAATTTGTTTCAGTTAAAACGGATGATGAAGTTATTTTACCTGTACATTATGCAAAAGTTGGCTTAAGCGATTACCTGGCAACAGTTGACAAAGAAGGCAAGATCTATACATTTAGCCGCAAAGGTGAAGGCCGTATTGGCTTAAAAAATAAAACCATAGAAAATTGTTCAGCTTTTTATATTGATGCTACCAATAATATTAATTCTACTTATTTGGTTTATGTTGATACAAAAAACAACCTGTTAAACAAGATCTCTTTCTCAGATAAAAAAGTGATCGCTAAATTAGCTATGGACATTGACTCTTCGGCTATAAAATTCGTTAATGTGGATGATAATAAAACTACAGATGTGATCATCACAAAACCAAACGCCATTCTTGCTTACAACTTAAGTGGAAACCTTTTATTTGAAAAGACAATTGAAAGTGAATTAAGCGCTACAGATTTTTATGGTGATGATAATCATGCTTTATACTTTTCGTATAGTAACAGCAAACAAGAATTAATAATTACCGACCAGTTAAAACAAAAAACAAAATCCATAAAAGCGAGCGCGCAGCCTTTAATAAGCGAACTGTTTAACGACAATAAAAAATATTTAATTGTTACTGACGGAAACCATCTAAATTGTGTTGCTCTTTAATAAACAAAAGTTCCGAATTCAGAATTGATCGTTACTTTTTTACCTTCACCTTTTTCTACACGGCCAACAATTTTTGCATCAATATTAAAACTCTTGCTAATGGCAATTATTTTTTCGGCAAATATTTCATCTGCATAAATTTCCATACGGTGGCCCATATTAAACACTTTATACATTTCTTTATAATCAGTATGACTTTGCTCATGAATGGTCTTATATAAAGGCGGTACATCAAATAAATTATCTTTTATAACATGTAACCCTTCATTTAAAAAATGTAATACTTTGGTTTGCGCACCACCACTGCAATGCACAATGCCATCAATATTTTTATGCATTTCTGAGATCATTTTTTTTATCACAGGCGCATAGGTTCTTGTTGGAGAAAGAACTAATTTTCCTGCATCAATTTTTTCTTTTACTTCCTTGCCTTCAGAATTAAAATAAGACACATCAATTTTATCTGTCAGGTTTAAGCCACCAGTATAAACGACATTTTCGGGTAAAGCGGCATCAAAGCTTTCAGGAAATTTCTTAGCTAAATTTTTATTGAACACATCGTGTCTTGCGCTCGTTAAACCATTACTGCCCATGCCACCATTGTATTCGCTTTCATAAGTAGCTTTGCCATAGCTGCACAAACCAATAACTACATTTCCGGCTTTTATTCTATCATTAGAAATAACTTTGCTGCGTTCCATCCTGCAAATAACCGTGCTATCTACAATTAATGTGCGCACAAGATCGCCAACATCAGCGGTTTCGCCACCTGTTGATGAAATAGAAATGCCGTTATCGCGTAAATTCTTTAGAACCTCTTCTGTTCCATTAATAATTGCCGAAATAACTTCTCCGGGAATTAAATTTTTATTTCTGCCAATAGTTGATGATAATAAAATATTATCGGTTGCGCCAACACAAATAAGGTCATCCACATTCATGATCACCGCATCCTGCGCAATGCCTTTCCAAACACCAAGATCGCCGGTTTCTTTCCAGTACATATAAGCCAGGGCTGATTTTGTTCCCGCCCCATCAGCATGCATTACCAAACAATGTTCTTCGCTCCCGCTCAATGCATCGGGCACTATTTTACAAAAGGCTTTAGGGAACAATCCTTTATCTAATTTAGCAATGGCCGCGTGCACATCTTCTTTCCCGGCAGAAACGCCTCTTAATTGGTATTTATTATCGCTCATAACAGGCCTCAAAGATAAAAATTTGAATTTATATATATTGCTTATTTTTGCACAGTCTTTTCTTTATGATCAAAATATCTATTGTTAATTATACCAATACCTTGCCCTTTAAATGGGCGCTCAAACGCAGTGACATCCTGAAAAAGATCGATCTGCAGGAGGATATTCCCAGTATTTGTGCTCAAAAATTAAAATTCAAGCAGGTAGATCTGGCTTTAATTCCAGTTGCTTTGCTGCCAGAGTTAGACAATTATTTTATTTATACAGATTTTTGCATTGGCGCTAATGGCAAAGTAGATAGCGTAAAACTATATAGTAATGTTCCCTTACATGAAATAAAAACGGTGACACTCGATTATCAATCTAAATCTTCCATCACCTTAACAAAAGTATTATTTAAATTTTTCTGGAGAGTGGGTGTGCCTTATTTGGATGCAAAGCCCGGTTTTGAGAACGAGATTAAGGATACGAACGCAGCTGTTGTAATTGGCGACAGAACTTTTTCTTTGAATGGAAAATATAAATACGAATATGATCTTGCAGAAGAATGGAAAAAATTCACTGGCCTGCCTTTTGTTTTTGCTGCCTGGGTAAGCACAGAAGTAATATCGATGGATTTTGAATCAGAATTTAATGCTGTGCTAAAACACGGTGTTGATAATATTTTAAAAGCGGTGGATGATGATTATAATGTGAAAAACCTGTCAAAAGAAAAAACAATAGAATATTTAACCACACGTATTGATTATCATTTAAATGATGAAAAGCGAAAAGCGTTGGATCTTTTTTTAGATTATATTAAGAAGCTTTAAACTTATCACCAATAATAACGTTTAAACTATTTGGCTTAATTTCAAAAATAACTTCTTTACTTTCCATTTCGGGTTCGCCATCAAAATGTATGGAGTCTTCTTTCTCTCTTGTGATAGCAATTTTATTAGTTGAAAAAGTTTCGATATAATTACTAAGATGTGCTTTGCGTTTCAAAACTTTAGTTAAAAGTCCGGGTGCAACAAAACCATTAAAAGGCTTTACAATAGCTACATGAAACAAACCGTCCTGCATACTGGCTTGCGGGGCAATATAAAAATCGTTTCCATACTGCCCTGCGTTTGCAACTGTAATTAAAAATGCTTTTCTTTTTATGGTTTGTCCATTAAAAGATAAAGTATAATCCTTTGCCCTGTATTTAAATATCTCTCTTAAAGTGATTCTTACATAACTCTGCAAGCCCCGTTTAGTAGACGTTGCAAATAAATTTCCAATGTGGGCATCAAAACCAATACCACTAGTACAAAAGAATGGGATGCCATTTACTGTGCCATGATCAATTTTTATTTTATTGCCTTTTGCGATCTGTTTTATGGCGTCTTCAACCTTCATTGATAAACCAAGGCTGCGTGCAAGACCATTGCCGGAGCCGGCAGGAACAATTCCTAAAGCAATATTCGTTCCTACGATACTTTTTGCAACTGCGTTAACCGTACCATCACCACCAACGGCAATAGCATCAGTATAATCCTGCGAATGCAAAATATCCAACACTTCTTTAAAATGATCGCGGTCTTTCCAAACCACTATCTGGTAATAAATATTTTGCGGAAATTCTTTTTTGATAGTATCTATCAATGTTCCCGATATTTTTTTGCCAGCGTTTGGGTTAACAATAAATAATAATTTGCGCGGCATTTCAGGTGCTGATGATTTCGTTATAGATCCTGTGTTTTGCATTTGCTATCCAATTTTTAAACCATGGATTTGTTCCATCAAATGTAATAGAAAAATTGGCAAGTTTTGTAAGATCAAATTTATCTGAAAAAATACCTGCACCAGCTTTATAAGCGTCTCTTGAGTTACAAAACTGCTCATAATGCCCGTGTATGGGCACCATTAAAACCGGTTTACCCAAATACATTGCCTCACAAACGCTTTCAAAACCGGCACTACTGGCTAAACCTTTGGCTTTACTCATCATCTCTAAAAATAAAGTGTCGTTTATAGCGTGTACAAATAATTTTTCTTTATCAAATTGATATGTTGTGTGAATTTTATCAGGTTGATCAGTAAAACAATGAATTTCAATGCCCGGGTTAGCTTTGTGCCATTCTAAAAGCTCTTCAAAATACCCATTGTTTACCAAATACACCAAGTAAAAATCATCTTTTTTTGTTTCCAGCTCAAAGATCTCTTTTCTTAATAATGGCGGCACAACAATTACATCTTCGTTATTGGTATGTATCTTATAAAAAGATAAGGCAAGATTTTTTGAAGAACCTGTTGCTGTTAATTTTGTAAAATATTTTATAGAGGCTTTATCTAACCACCGCCCTTCGGGAAATTCGAAATCAGGATGGAAATAAATATACTGATGCGCCACACATATCATTTTTGCCCGTGGTTTATAAAAGCGATAATACAAACCAATTAGCAGATCAAAAAAATTGATCACCACATCCGGTTCATGTTCTTTCATCAGTTCATCTATCGTTCTTAAGCTTTTGCGAAATGTTTTTAATTTTCTGAAATTATGAATAACAGACTTTGTAACGTTGATGCTTTTATTTTTTTTATCCGTCACAAAATTCGGACTCTGTAATTGAATGATGGGCGCTTTTATTTTCTCAAAGAAAAATTGAGGGATATCCCTTGCTCCGCTGGAGCCCAATAATACAGCGCAAACAGTATGCCCCTGCTCTATTAACATGTCATAAATGGTCATAGCTTGTGTCATATGCCCGCGACCTTCGCCCTGCACGGCTAAAATATATTTTTTAGGTTTGCTCTGCATGTTTATTTATTGTTACGCCTTGCGGCAGGATTTCTTTTATAGATTCTGACCTGCTTTTTTTCACTTTAGGAACTAATTGTGCTAACCAATCCTGGTAATAAATGATCTTCCAATTGCCTTCATTATCTTCTACTAAAGCTGTTAGGCTTTCTACCCAATCGCCTGAATTTAAATATTCAATACCATTGATTGTTTTTATTGCCGGCTGATGAATGTGCCCGCAAATAATACCATGACATTTTCTTGACTTGGCGACTTTTGCCAATTCATTTTCAAAATCTGAAATAAAAGAAACGGCAGATTTTACCTTTGCTTTTACAACCTGTGATAATGAATAATAGGGCAAGCCACGCTTTTCGCGGTAATTATTGTAATGGCGGTTCAACCATAGTAAAAAAGTGTAACCAACATCGCCCAACTTTGCGATCCACTTAAATTTTGCAGTAATATTATCAAAGAGATCACCATGTGTTACAAAATATTTCTTTTCAACACCATGATGAATATAATATTTTCGAACAGAAAAATTTCCAATGCGCAAAGGCATTATTTGTTCTAAAAAATCATCGTGATTGCCGCGGAGGTAAACGATCTTACATTTCTTTTTACCTGTTAGGCTAATAATGTGTTTAAAGAAGTTGCTGTGTTGCTTTGTCCATTTACCGGATTTTCTAAGCTGCCAACCATCAACAATATCGCCGTTTAAAATAAGCGTTTCGCACTTGTGGTGTTTTAAAAAGTTAACTACTTCTTTAGCTTTGCTGGCTTTAATGCCTAAATGAATATCGGATAGAACGATGGTTTTGTAGAATGTTTTCATTAAAACAGTTTTACAAATTTGGTTATCCTATATTGTCTCTGTATTACTTGGAAATTATTAAAAAATCACTCACACGTTAATTCCGGTGTCATTAATGCCAAAAACTGTTCACAATTTATTTACAATTGGTGTTAATACCCCGTTAAGATTTGCCCTTGCTCAACAAATAATAATTATCTTTATCACCTCAAAATAATTCTATGCAAAACACATTAAAAGCTTTAGGCTTAAAAGAAATAAACGATGGTTGTTCAACCGGCAAAAATTGGTTCGCAAATGGTGACATTCTTGAATCTTACAGCCCCGTTGATGGAAAATTAATTGGTAAAATTAAAACTGCTAATAAAGCAGATTATCAAAAAGCTATTTCTGCCGCGGCAGATGCTTTTAGTTATTGGAAAACTATTCCTGCACCGAAGCGCGGAGAATACGTGCGTCAATTCGGAGAAAAATTACGTGCTAAAAAATCTGATCTTGGAAAACTTGTTTCTTACGAAATGGGAAAATCTTACCAGGAAGGTTTAGGTGAAGTACAGGAGATGATCGACATCTGTGATTTTGCGGTTGGTTTATCGCGCCAGTTATACGGTTTACAATTACATAGTGAGCGCCCTAACCATCGCATGATGGAGCAATGGCATCCATTAGGAATTGTTGGAATTATTTCCGCATTTAATTTCCCGGTTGCTGTTTGGGCATGGAATACAACATTAGCCTGGATCTGTGGTGATGTATGTATCTGGAAACCGTCAGAAAAAACACCTTTATGTTCAATTGCTTGTCAACATATTTGGAATGAGGTTGCAAAAGAAAATAATTTACCAGAAGGAATCTCTTGTTTAGTAAACGGAGATTACAAGATCGGCGAGTATTTAACTGAAGATACACATGTGCCTTTGATCTCCGCAACAGGATCTACCCGCATGGGAAAAATTGTTGGTGCTAAAGTTGCCGAACGTTTTGGAAAAACCATTTTAGAATTAGGTGGAAATAACGCTATTATCATTACAGAAAATGCAGATCTTGACACAACGCTTGTTGGCGCTGTGTTTGGCGCTGTTGGCACAGCAGGACAACGTTGCACAACTACCCGTCGTTTAATTATTCACGAAAACATCTATAATAAAGTAAAAGATAGTTTAGTAAAAGCTTATGGCCAATTAAAAATTGGTGATCCTTTAGATGAAAAAAATCATGTTGGTCCTTTAATTGATAAAGATGCTGTAAAAGGTTACATGAGCGCATTAGAGCGCGTGATCACCGAAGGCGGAAAAATAATTGTACCGGGCGGTGTATTAGACGGCAAAGGTTATGAAAGCGGTTGCTATGTAAAACCTGCCATTGCCGAAGCGAAAAATGAAATGGCTATTGTTCAACACGAAACATTTGCGCCAATTTTATATTTAATGAAATACAAAACTTTAGAAGAAGCCATTGCTTTACAAAATGGTGTTCCGCAAGGTTTATCAAGCGCTATTATGACATTGAATATGCGCGAAGCGGAATTATTTTTAAGTGCTTCGGGAAGTGATTGCGGAATTGCCAATGTAAATATAGGTACCAGTGGTGCCGAAATTGGCGGCGCATTTGGTGGTGAAAAAGAAACCGGTGGTGGACGCGAAAGCGGAAGCGATGCCTGGAAAGCTTATATGCGCAGGCAAACAAATACTATTAACTGGGGTAATACATTGCCTTTAGCGCAGGGTATTAAGTTTGATCTTGGATAGTCGCGTCGACAAGCTCAGCGTCCGGTCATTGAGTTTGTCGAAATGACGCTATTATTTCTCCACTTCTTCCTTAAACGGATTTCTTGGGATCCATTCTGCGGGCTGCAAGAACGAGATGAATGGTTTTTGAATTAATTTAGAGATCGTATTTTGCGGTTTGATATAACAAATTAAATTTTCAGCTTTTGCGCCAACCGTTGTTTTAATTTCCGCAGCGGTTCTTCCCAAATTTACTTTCGACCTGTTATTTTTTATTGCCTCATCTATCATGGCATATAAAATATTTTGGTACAAATTATATTGATTATTTAATTCATAATCAAAGCCAATATAATGTGCTTCTAAAGAATTATCAGGCATTAAAAAGCTACTGGCAAAGGCAATTATCTTTCCTTCGTGAAAAAATGCTTTTACAGTAAATTCTTTTTCGTAAATACCTTTAACGGTGCTAAAATAATCCTTTGGTAATTTTATTAATTTGAATTTTGCTTTCTCAAAAATGCCTTCATACAATTTATATAATTGTTGTTCATGCGCCTTAATTTCTTCTTTACTTAAATATTTTACCTCTACACTATCAATGCTTTTGAAAATGGATTTTGCCCGGTTGCGGTATTTTTTAGAGAATAAAGCTATATAATTGGCTACCGAATCAACTCCCGCAGGGATCTCAACAACCAAATTCGGTTCTACAAAAAAGTTAGAGTATTTTTCATCTTCAAATAATTGCGCAGGCTGTAAAGGTTTATGAAAATCCTTTAATAAAATAGCAGAAATAGTTCTCGCCAATTTTTCTTCCTTAGAAACAATGTCTACGATGTTTAATAAAATAGTATGCGCCTCTTCTAAATTTATTTTTTCGCCAAACAAATAACCATATTCTCCACTTACCAAATTATTGCCGCAGGTAAATAAACGTAGTAACACTTCATCTTTATTAGAATCGATATATTTCTCAAATAAATTTAAACGCTTTGATTTTATATCCTGCACCTGGCTATCCATTAACTCACCAAAAATACCGGCCTTAAAATCTACGATCTGAAAATAAATTATACCACAGGGTTTGCCTTTAAAATAAACAATAACATAACGTGAGGTCATTTTTGTATGCTCACCCGTTTCAACGATCTTTAAATAATCTCGTTCTAAAAAAATGGTGTTTTTATTGCTAATAGCATCCCAATCATTTGCAGAAATAGCAATTGCTTTTTCGTAAAGAGAGAATGAAAAATCATCGTTCAGACTCCTGAAAGGTAAAAATCTTTTTTTTGAAGAAACCGGTTTACAAAAAGCGAACATAATTTAACCTAAAATTACTAATTAAATTTGTGTCTGTAAGGTAAACTCCCTAATAAAAACACTAAATATTTATAAAATACAGTTTTAAAAATTGAGTATATTTAAATCATCAATTATGAAGCCAGATTTTAAACATACCCCTGTTATTGACCAGGTTGGAATTGAAGAACGTGTTGCCCGTTTTAATACCCGAAGCATTAAAAAAGAAACTAAATTAAAAGGCCTGAAACTGGCGCTGAATATGATAGATCTTACCACGCTTGAAGGGAAAGACACTGAAGGAAAGGTAAAACAAATGTGTTATAAGGCCATGCACGTTTCAGATGATCTGCCCGGATTACCAACTGTAGCGGCGGTTTGTGTATATCCAAACCACGTAGCAACAGCAAAACAGGTTTTAAAAGATAGCCATGTAAAAATTGCTTCTGTTGCAACAGCCTTTCCTAGTGGCAATTCAACCTTAAATATAAAATTAGAAGATACAAAACTAGCGGTTGACAGCGGTGCTGATGAAGTAGATATGGTTATAAGCCGCGGTGAATTTTTAAAAGGCAATTACAATTTTGTATTTGATGAGATCGCCGTGATTAAAAAAGCCTGTGGTAAAGCCCGTTTAAAAGTAATTTTAGAAACGGGTGAATTATCTACTTTAGATAATGTAAGAAAGGCAAGTGATATAGCAATACATGCCGGTGCCGATTTTATAAAAACTTCAACCGGGAAGATACAACCAGCTGCAACAATGCCGGTAACATTAGTAATGCTGGAAGCAATTAAAGATCATTACTTAAAAACAAATATAATGATAGGCATGAAACCTGCCGGCGGAATTTCTACAGCAAAAAGTGCTTTACAATATTTGGTAATGTTGAACGAAACATTGGGGCCAAAATGGATGAGCAATGAATGGTTTCGTTTTGGGGCAAGTAGCTTGGCAAACGATATTGTTCTGCAATTAGGTAAAGAACAAAAAGGCGTTTATTATAGTAAAGATTATATCAGCATTGACTGATTTAAGATATAAGATTTAGGATTAAAGACTAATCATTTATAAGGAATTAAAATGAATAAAGAGGAAACAATAACAGGATTTGATTGGAAGTACGCTGCCGCTCCAGAGGCAAAAGATCATATAAAGCTTAAAGCACAATACGATCTTTTTATAAATGGAAAATTTGTAAAACCAAGTTCCAAAAAATATTTTGCAACCTATAACCCTGCTACCGAAGAAAAATTAGCAGAAGTGGCACAGGCAAATTCTAAAGATGTGGATAGCGCGGTAGCTGCTGCAAAAAGCGCCTACGATAAAGTTTGGAAAAAAATGCCGACCAAAGAGCGTGCTAAATATATTTTCAGAATCGCACGTGTGATACAGGAACGTGCACGCGAATTAGCTGTGATTGAAAGTATGGATGGCGGAAAACCTATTCGTGAAAGCCGTGATTTTGATGTGCCAACCGCTGCCAATCATTTTTTTTATTACGCTGGCTGGGCCGATAAATTAGAATACGCTTTTCCAAATAGAAATCCACAATCACTTGGTGTTGCGGCACAAATTATTCCGTGGAATTTTCCTTTATTAATGGCTGCCTGGAAAATTGCACCAGCATTAGCAACCGGAAATACAGTTGTTTTAAAACCCGCAGAAAGTACACCCTTAACCGCGTTAAAATTAGCAGAGATCATCCAGGAATGCGATCTTCCTCCAGGGGTTGTAAATATTATTACCGGCTTTGGTGATACCGGCGCAGCAATGGTTGCACACCCTAATGTAAATAAAATTGCTTTTACAGGAAGCACCGATGTTGGAAAGATCATTCAAAAAGCAATTGCAGGCACCAACAAGAAAGCAACTTTAGAATTAGGTGGAAAGGCTGCTAATATTGTCTTTGATGACGCACCGATCAACCAGGCTGTTGAAGGAATTGTGAACGGGATATTTTTTAATCAAGGGCATGTTTGTTGCGCAGGTTCTCGTTTATTTGTACAAGAAAACGTTGCAGCGGAAGTTATTCAAAAATTAAAAGCGCGCATGGAAACTTTGATCGTTGGAGACCCATTAGATAAGAACACCGACATTGGCGCTATTAATAGCAAAGAACAATTAGATAAAATTAATGAGTATTTAAAAATAGGAAGCAAAGAAGGTTTAGAATTATTTCAAACCTCTGCTTCGGTTCCTGAAAAAGGCTTTTATTGCAAGCCCACTTTATTTATTGGCGCCGCGCAAAGCAACCGTGTTGTGCAAGAAGAAATTTTTGGGCCGGTATTAACGATCCAAACTTTCAGAACAATTGAAGAAGTAATTGAAAAAGCTAATAACATTCCTTACGGCCTGAGCGCTGGTGTATGGACAGATAAAGGTTCCAAGATCTTTAACCTCACTTCAAAATTACGTGCAGGTGTAATCTGGGCAAACACTTATAACAAATTCGATCCCACTTCACCATTTGGTGGATATAAAGAAAGTGGGTTTGGAAGAGAAGGTGGCCTGCATGGTTTAATGCCATATTTAAAGTTTTAAAATTCAAGCTCAAAATAATACTCGCTTTTTTTGCGCTATAATTGCACTTATTCATTTTGCAATTGGATATACTGGCATTCTTAATCACGAGGTTTGGTTGGATGAAGCACATCATTTTTTATTAGCAAAAGACAGTAATAGTATTTCTGAATTATATAAGAATGCTGCTTATGAAGGGCATCCCTTACTTTGGAATTGTTTATTATTTGTAATTACACATTTTAGCTCTGATGTATTTTATATGCAATTGCTTAATATTACTATTATGGCAACTTGTATTTATTTATTTTTAAGACACGCGCCTTTTAAAAAATTGTTTTCGGTTTTAATTGTATTTGGTTATTTTTTTATTTACGAATACAATATTATAAGCAGGAATTATGCTATTAGTTTGCTATGCCTCACGCTTGTTTTTATTCAATTAAATAAGCCAACAAAAAACCATTTGCTGCTTGCGGCATACCTCATCTTATTATCTTTTACGCATATTTATTCTATTATAGTTGTTGTTGCGCTTTGCTGTGTGCTGCTATATCAAAATAAAACCTCAAATACAAAATATATTTATGCAGGCATTGTTGTTTTTGCATTTTTATTAATTTATTCCTTACAAGTTCCGTCCGATCATATTCTTTTTAAATTTGATACGGATCCTTTTTTAAGTTATAAACGCATAGGTAAAGCCTCAACTATCTTTCTAAAAGGTTTTTTACCGATTCCTGTTCTTAAACCGTATTCTGCATGGAATTCTAATCTTATAATTTCTTCTTCCCAGATCCTTGGCTCATTACTTTGTATTGTTTGCGCCATTATCCCATTTTTTATCTTCAGAAAATACAGGCTTGTGCTTTTCTTTTTTTACGCCTCAACATTAACGATCGGCGCTTTTATTTATATTTCACCACTTATTGTATCTGTGCGTTATTGCGGTTTTATTTTTATTATCCTGTTATTTTCTTTTTGGTTAAAAAAGATCCTGTATCCTAACGAACAAGAATATCCATCATCTTATAAGAAAATTGCTATTGCGATTTTAGCAATTCATATTCTTTCAGGTATTTATTTGTTTGTAACCGATCTTAACCATCCTTTCTCCAACGCGAAAGCGCTTGCTGCTTTTATCAAAGAAAAAAAATTAGAAGATAAGGCTATCTATCTTTCCAATTTAAGTACTGGCCCGGCTGTGGTTGCTTATCTTAATAAAAAGATAACGTATCTTGAAACAGAAGAAAAAAAATCGTTTTGTAACTGGAACACCTGGCCATTTATTTTAACAATGAATCAGATTAACGAAAAATTAAGACGCCTTGCAAAAAAAGACACTTCTCTATTTATTTTAAGTACACCCTATCACCAGGGGAATTTAGAAACACTTGGACAAAGTTCGGATGGTGATCTTACGCTTATTAAATTAATTTCGTTTGAAAAAGCGATAGTAAATTCCGAAAATTACACTGTTTATTATCTTATCAAAAGGCATAAAAACTAATTTAAAATATATTTAAAATTATTACATTTGTTACGCTAAATCATAATGCTCAAAAAAACATTTTTCTTTCTTTTTATTTTAACAGGTTTTTCCTTTTTTGGTCAAATCTCAAAACCGGTTATTAATGATTTTTCAGTAGTGTTGCATGAAGAGGCAGTAAACAAAGTAATTGCTGCTATTGGCGACATTAAAGGCACTAACGATTTTGAAGTTTTACTTATTAGTGGCAAATATCATTGGACTGTTCAAAATCCTAAAATAAATATAAGGCCGGATAGCAGTGACTTTACATGCGATGCACTTGTTAATGTTGGCCCTTTTAATTATAAAACACAAGTAGTAGGCAATGTAAAGATCACTTACGATAACGATAAGAACCTGATCTATATTAAGATCTCACGCGCCATTTTTGAATTATATACAGTTATCCTGAGCAAAAAGATCCACATTAAGGACATACATTTGGAAGATTATTTTAAAGAGCCCTTTGCATTTGAAGGTCCGCGCACCATGGCAACAGATATGGAATTTATGATGCCAGACAGCACTATGAAAAAAATATATGTTCAACCAACTTCTTGTAAAATGGAATTAAAGTGGAAAGAAATTTGCACGTCCTGCGAAATTGCCGCTGCTGACAAGCCCTTTAAGCCTGTTTTAAAATTAATGCCGCCTATCGAAGCCACCAAAACTTCCACAACTGCCATTCCAAAAACTGCCCCAACTTCTACTACTACAGCTCAAAAAAAATAAGTAAATTTATGCTTACTTATGTACAGATTATTTAAGCTGTTTTGGCAATATAATTTACCCCGTTGGTCAATACTTTTTATTGATACTTTCGTTTGTGCCTTTGCTTTATCGCTTGCTTTTTTTATACGTTTTTACTTTGATTCGGTTATGTCAGTTGAAGACAAAGCCAATTTGCCTTATGACTTTTTGATCGTATTGAGTATTCGCTTTGTTTCATTTTACTTTTCCAAAACATATAAAGGCGTTGTTAGATATACAAGCACACGAGATACCACAAGAATATTTTTAGTTATACTAGCTGGCAGTACTCTTTTATTTATTTTAAACATTATTTCGCTGAATTTTGTTTTAGGCTACTATTTTATACCTAACTCAGTAATTATTATTGACGCGTTGGTTTCATTATTTGTTATGATCAGTTCACGCCTTGCTGTGAAAGCCTTATACTTTGAGATCAAAAATCCTACTAAAGAAAAAATGAATGTAATTATTTACGGTGCAGGTGAAGCCGGGATAATTACCAAACGTACGCTTGACAGGGATGCAGCGATAAAATATAAAGTTGTTGCTTTTATTGATGATGATGTTGAGAAATTAGACAGAAGCCTTGAAGGTATTTTTATTTATCCTCAAAGTAAACTTCCGGACCTGATAAAAGAAAATGAAATAGAGCTTGTAATTATTTCTATTCAAAAGATCTCTCCAAAAAAGAAAAATGAGATAACAGATATTTGTTTAGAGAATAATATTCGTGTTTTAACTGTGCCGCCAGTTACTAATTGGATAAATGGCGAGTTAAGCTTTAACCAGATCAAAAGCATAAAAATTGAAGATCTATTAGAGCGTGATCCAATAAAGTTAGATGACGATATCATTAATTCTCAATTGAAGAATAAAATAATTTTAATTACCGGTGCTGCCGGTAGTATTGGTAGTGAGCTGGCAAGGCAGTGCGCTAACTACGCGCCAAAAAAAATATATTTGTTAGATCAGGCTGAAAGTCCGCTCCATGAACTGGACCTTGAATTTTTTGAAAAATACAAAGACATTCCGTTTGAGGTGGTGATGGCCGATGTTAGAAATAACGAGCGCATGCGTCATGTATTTAATTCATTCAAGCCGCAAATTGTTTTTCACGCTGCTGCTTATAAACATGTACCAATGATGGAAAATAATCCATCAGAATCTATTTTCACAAATATCTTAGGAACAAAAAATACTGCTGATCTTGCGAACGAATTTGGTGTTGAACGTTTTGTTTTTGTAAGTACAGATAAAGCCGTGAACCCCACAAATGTAATGGGGGCCAGTAAACGTATCTCTGAAATTTATATCCAAAGCTTAGGAAAAACATCAAAAACAAAATTTATAACAACACGTTTTGGAAACGTGTTAGGATCTAACGGTTCTGTAATTCCCAGGTTCAAAAAACAAATAGAAGCCGGCGGACCAATTACAATTACACATCCTGATATTACGCGTTATTTTATGACCATACCCGAAGCCAGTCAATTGGTTTTAGAGGCCGCTAGTATTGGTAAGGGTGGCGAGATCTTTGTATTTAACATGGGCAATTCTGTTAAGATCGTTGATCTTGCAAGAAAAATGATCATGCTTTCGGGCCTAAAAGAAAATAAGGATATTAAAATTGTTTTTACAGGATTAAGACCTGGAGAAAAATTGTTTGAAGAGCTTTTAGCAGATAACGAAAATACACTACCAACCCCGCATAACCAGATCCTTATTGGTAAAGTAAGAGAATATGATTATGAAGAAGTAAAGGGAATAATTGATGAGTTGATAAAGTTATTTGATACTCAAAATAACGAACTCATTGTACAACGCATGAAAGATCTTGTACCTGAATTTAAAAGCAACAACTCCGTATTTCAAAAATTAGATTAATCATGAAGAATTATTTTATTCTCGGTGCGTTTTTTATTCTTTTTATAAAAACCTCAGCATTTTATTCTCAAACAAAAAAGCCAGTACAGGTAAATACAAAACCAAAATTAATAGTTGGTATTGTTGTTGATCAAATGCGTAATGACTATATCTATCGCTATTGGAACAGATACGGCAGTGGCGGCTTTAAAAGATTGGTGAATGATGGCTATCATTTTAAGAATGCACATTACAATTACATTCCAACTTATACAGGCCCGGGCCATTGCAGCATTTATACAGGAGCAACGCCTCGCACGCATGGCATTATTGCAAACGATTGGTTTGAAAGAAAAATAGGCAAAGAGGCATACTGTTGCGAGGATACTTCGGTTAAAACAATTGGCTCGCAAAGTAAATATGGATTAATGTCGCCACGCAAGCAATTAAGCTCAACAATTGGCGATGAATTAAAAATGAGTTCTAATAGCAAATCAAAAGTATTTGCTGTTGCTTTAAAAGACAGGAGCTCTATCCTTCCAGCGGGACATGCAGCTAACGCTGCTTTTTGGCTTGACGATTCTACCGGAAATTTTATTTCATCGAGCTGGTACTTAAAAGAATTACCGCAATGGCTAACAGACTTTAATGGGAAAAATTATGTAAAAACTTATTTAGAAAAAGGCTGGCAAACATTATACCCGATTGAAAGTTATACTAATTCCATAGCTGATGAAAACAGATATGAAATTTCGCCAAACAAAAAGGAAAAAGCTGTTTTTCCTTATGACTACAAATTACAAATAGAAAAAAATAAATACGCAATAATAAGAGCAACTCCTTTCGGAAATTCGCTAACAAAAGATATTGCCATTGCCTGCATAAAAAATGAACAATTAGGTAAAGACGATGAAACGGATCTTTTTAGTATTAGCTTTTCCAGTCCCGATATAGTTGCACATTCCTATGGTCCAAGATCTATAGAAGTAGAAGATATTTATTTAAGATTGGATAAAGATATTGAAGAGCTGCTGAATGAGCTGGACAAAGAAGTTGGTAAAAACAATTATACCGTTTTTTTAACTGCAGATCATGGCGGGGCCGATGTACCAAATCATTTAACCGATAATAAAATTCCTGCAGGTTATTTAAAAGATAATAAGTTGACAAAAAAAATAAAAACTTATTTTGAGCACAGCTATTGCGACACTTTATTGTTTTCTTGTGTAACTAACGAGCAGGTATATTTAAATAACAAAAGAATAGAAGAGGAAAAACTAAATTTAGATGATATAGAAAAAAAGCTGGCTGATTTTCTAGTAACCGTTCATGGCATTGCAGAAGCCTATCCATCAAAGGTTTTAAAAAACGAGTCGTTTGATAAAAATGATTATAGGGCTTTATTACAAAACGGATACAACCATAAACTAAGTGGTAATGTTTGCTTTATATACAACCCGGCCTGGATGGATTATACTGAAAAAGGCACAACACATGGCGCCGGTTATAATTATGATACGCATGTGCCAATTATTTTTTATGGCAATGGAATAAAAAAGGGAGAAACATTTAGTTATATAACTATTACACAAATTGCACCTACTATTTGTGAATTGTTAAAGATCAATCAACCTAACTCTACAATAGCAGAGCCTTTAAATAATTTTTTTAAATAGCTTTATGTCCCAGACTTAATTTTAATTTTTTTGGAGGGCCCGAATAATTAAGCTTTAAACCTTTTGAATTCTCGGCAGTTTGACCACTGTTTTTAGGAATATAATCCTTACCACGTTTTTTTAAATTACTCCAGGGAATTAAAATATTTATATTTGAATTATCTTTAAAATGATACTTACCGCTTACAAATAAGTTTAAAACATTAGATCCTATCTCCATTTCCTGGATCTCCATTTCAAAGCCTTTTATCTTGCAGATCTCGTTAATTTCGCTAAATGAAATATCTTTAAAATCCCTGTTCCTGAAAACATAATCGGATATGTTTTGTAAAGGTTCAAAATTTACGAGGTGTCCGTTTTTTAATTTTAATTTTATTTCGCCATTCATTGTATTTCCTATCACTTCAATATTCTCATCTAATTCTGTTTTAAATCTTGCATCTACAAAAATATTTCCCTTTAAATTGTTACTGGTTACAGCTTTTTGTCCAAAATTTTCAAACTGATCAAAAAGTGTATTCACGTCCATGTTATCTATTTTAACCTCAGCTGTTATTTTATTCAGATCATAAATAGTTCCCTTTGCGGATAGTTTTCCGTTGCATGCATCCAGGTTAACAGACTTTATATCCAGTAATTTATTCTTATAGATCATGTTAATACTGGCGTTGCTTGCTTTTACATCGCGGATGAATAATTTTTTTGCCAATAGCGATACATTAAATTCAAAATTACTTTGCTCTGCTTTGATAGCCCTTTTATAGGTAGCTTTAACACCTTTCTGTTTTTTTGCTTTATTTACTAAATATGGATTTAAGTTAAAACTTTCTGATCTTGCCACCAGTGTGGTTTTAAAACCATTGCTATAACCAAGTACATAATTTGTAAAACCAACAACATTTCCCTTTAAAACAACATTTCCGGCATCAGTTTTTAAAAGTAAATTTTCGAATTGCAGGTTTTTATTATTTAAATTGGCATTACCATCCATTGTATAAACGTAAGGTTTATTTTTATCGTGGTAACTTAAAGCGTTAAAGAAAACGCTTGCATTTAACTTCATTGGCGCTTCCAAAAATTCATCTTTATTTAATTTATTTGTTGGCCCTGAATATCTTATTTTCGCCGTACAATTTCCATTCAAAACAACATCCTCATCTTGTTTAAAATTAACTTTTGAAGCATTCACAAACAGATCGGCGTTGATATTAATAAAAGGCTCATCAAAATTAGTTACCGTAACTGAGGCCGTGAAAGGAAAATTATAAAGCTCACCTTTAATGTTTTTAAATATCATTCTTGCAGTTTCAGAATTACCTTTTTGCCGTGATGTATCAAGACTATAAATAAAGCCATCAAATGATAAATTATTGTATGGGATCTTACTATGCCCTATTGTTACCTGGTTATTGTTACTGCTTAAATGAGTAATTATGATGGGATCTTGTTTAACACCAATATTTGTAACAATTAAGATCTTTGCGTCAATATCTTTTTTCACGTTAAAATTAGCTAGCTTTTTTTGGAGGCTACTGTTTAGTAATACAACTCCTTTTTGATAGTTAATACTTTTACTTTCAATAGAGAGCATTAAATTTCTTTTATTCAGATCAAGAAAAGAGTTTATTGTATATGGATGATTCGCAATTGTAACAGATGAAGGCTGATGAACAAAAACCGAATTATTTTTTAGATACACACTTACATATAGATCAAGATGGGCATCGGTGTTTTTAAGGAAGGCGCCTTTTTCAGGCTTAAATAACAATCCGCCAAAATTAACATCACCAAAAAGCTTTGCCTCCAATCCATCCAAAGCATGTTTTAGTTCAATGATGTTCTCAATAAATTTAATATTAATGTCTTGTCTTCGTTCTTTATCAGCAAAATTAAATTGTACATTATTAATGCCAACTTTTTTGATCTCAAATTTTACAGAGCTTGCTGCTGTATCTGTTTTACTTTTTTTTATTTCAAAATTTGAAATACCTTCTTTATTTTTTATGAGATCAATAGTTGCATCTTTAATAAAAACAGATTCAACTATAAATTGCTTTTGAATGAGCTTTCCAACATCAAGCGATAATGCTATAGACGCTGCTTTTAGCATTGGCTTATCAGTAACCAAATTATTGGATAAGGAAATATTTCTTAAACGGATCGAGGCTTTTGGCCAATTACTAAAAAAAGAAACATCAATATCCTCAACTTGTAAAGTAAGGCCGTGTTGTTCTTTTAAACTAGTGATAAGATTTGCGGTAAGTTCTTTTTTGTAAAAAGCGATCAAAATAAATACTGAAATAACTAAAGCAAGGATACAACAAAGTAATCCAATAAAAATGTGCTTGATATATTTTTTGTATTTCAAATTTTAGTTCAGCAAGAAGAGAAAAGGTAAATAAAATTTTGCAATAGCTGTATGGTTTGAGTAATATGTAGATGCAAATTTGATGCCAGTGACTTATTACTAAAAATATTGCTTATTAATGTAGATTAGCGGTGCTGATCTATTGGGCGGGAGCTGCAAGTAAAGTGAAACAACTCTGCTTTTTTGTTAGGATTAGCTATGCTGGCACCTAAAAGGTTAACGTGCCAACAAATTTTGAAAATTTGCCGTAAAACAAAAAAACCTCGCTTTCGCGAGGTTTGAAAATTTATTGGGTAAATGATGGGATTCGAACCCACGACCCTCGGTACCACAAACCGATGCTCTAACCAACTGAGCTACATCTACCATATAATACCGGTATTCTGGTATTGGAGGGCAAATGTAATAATTTTTTAAATAATAGAATAAATAAATCGGGAAAATAATATTACCTGATAAGGGTTACATTACCCTTTTTGAAGCTTTCTTCTCCATTAATACATTTTACCTTTAAATACCAGCCAAATACACCAACATCTGCCGGTCGGCTTTTATAGATCCCATCCCAGCCTTTTGTTTTATCTGTTGTATCAAAAACTTTCTCGCCCCAGCGGTTATAAACGGCAAAATAAACTTCATCTACTTTTATTCCGCGAACATATAAAAAATCATTTTTACCATCACCATTTGGCGTAAATGTATTTGGAACAAAAACATCCTCATCTAAACAGCCTGCTGAATATGCTTCAACAATTACGGTAGCGGTTTCTCTACAAGGGCCTAAAGTAGCTACTGCTGTATAAGTTGTAGGTCTATCAGGGTAAGCTACAACGGTGTAACCTGTTGCAGGAGTTGTAGCTCCTAATGGCAACCAGGTAACCAAAACGCCAGGGCTTCCTAAATATGTAAGCGTTGTTGCGCTTCCTGTTGTAACAATAACCGGATTAGCACTTGCGCCTATTGGTATAGTAGATAATTGTGTAACATTTACGTTAGTTGTTAGTAAGAAGTTGCACTGGTTTCCTCCTACAAAAAGGGTTGTAGTAATTACTACGGAATATTGTGTGCTAACGGTTGGCGATGCAATTGGGTTAGATATAAGTGGCTGATTTAATGTTTGCGGAGGTGACCAAACATAACTAACACCACCGGTAGCTGCTAACTCGGTAGAGCCGCCCTTACAAATAATACTTGAACCACTTACTGAAACAGGTGGCGGAGTGAGAATTGTCAGAATTTGATTAACTGTATCCTTGCATCCAAAATTATTAGTTGTAATTAAACCAACGGTGTGTGTACCGCCCGTACTATAAAAATTGTATGGATTTTGAATTGCGCTGGTAACGCTTGGTATTGCAGAAAGGTACCATTCCCAGGTAGTAACGTCAGGCGTTGAGAGATCATTAAAATATACACCACCACCACATGGATTTATATTATACGTAAAATTTGCTACCGGTTTGGGATTTACTATTACTGTTGTTGTAAGATTTGCCAAGCAGTTATTACCATTTGTATTATTAAAAATCGTTACTGTATAAACGGTGGTGGTAGTTGGATTTACAACGGGATTTGCAATGTTTGTATTACTTACAGTTGCTGATGGAGACCATGTATAGCTTGTGCCGCCGCTAGCCGACACGCTGGTAGTGAAACCTTCGCAGATTGTTGCGCCATTAGCAAGGCCGGGATTAAAAATAAAAATATTGACGGGTTGTTTGATAGAATCTTTACAGCCAAAAGAGTTTGCAGCAATTAATGTAACTGTGTAATTTCCTGAACTGCCATAAACATGCGTGGGGTTTGACAAAGTGGATGTAGGAGTAGCATCTCCAAAATTCCAAATATAATTAGCTGCGCCTGTTGAACTATTGGTAGCTGTTAAAGTGTTAGAACAAGGACTTACGGTAGAAGTAAAGGCAGGTGTTGGCCTGGGATGCACCGTTATTATTTTAACGGCACTATCTTTTTTTATACATTTTGTTGTATCATGAACTACCAGAGAAACCGTATAGGTTCCTGGATTAGCAAATGTAACCGAAGGATTTAATGTTGTTGATGTTGTATTACCTGGACCAAGATACCATGTATAACTCGTTCCTGGCGTGCCATTGGTAAAATTCACCGTTAAAGGAGGACAGCCGGCAACTGTATTTGTATTTAAAGTAGCTAAAGTGGCCTGGAATTTAAAATCTATTTTAAATACACCATTATTGCAAAATGAACTATGATTCGGATTACCCGGAGTCCCGGGCCATGAGCCCGGAGTAACAGGAAAATCCTGATTACCCCAACAACCCGCACATACTGATTGATAAATAACCCCTTTTCTGTCAAAACGAGAAGTTCCGCCATCGACATGCTCCTGACTTGACCCGCCACCAAAATAAGAACCATAAAGTAAGCTTCCTGCATTTGGTGTTAGGGCCATTAAATAGAAATCATAGCCTGTTGTAGTTGCTTGTGTCGGATTAAATATAGGCATGGCTCCCATTGCAAGATTAGTTAAAATATTGCCGCCCCAACCTGATAAGTAAATATTGCCATTACATTCATCAACCGCAAATGCAGAAGGAGAAATATCAATATTAGAAGTGTTACCTCCAAAAACTGTTGACATTAATTTTGTACTTAATGCGTTATCATATTTTGTAATGAACTGATGCGTATTTGCAACGCTGAAAACGCCCGCAGCATTAAGTGGAACAATAACTGGCATATTCCCGCGCGACTGTCCATATATGTGGGGCTGGCCAGCAACATTGCACTGTACAAAAAATGAATTGTCGTATTGATTTGTACCAACGTAGGTTGAGTTTAGGATCGCGTTTCCTGAAGTATTTATTTTTGCAAGGAAACCATCTGTCTTGCCTCCATTATAGACAGTAGACTGTGCCGCTGCTGTAATAGGAAAATCACTACTACATGTTCCACCGGTTACAAAAACTTCAAAATTTGGTAGTACAAATAACCCATTGCCACAATCTATTTTACTTCCGCCTATAAAACTACTGTATACTAAAGAAGTTAAATTTGTATTAAATTTCGCAATAATGGCATCTTGTTTTCCACCCAAAGTGTTATCAAATCCACCAACTATAGGAATGTTAGATGAACGGGTGGAGCTTGAAATATAAACATTATTTAAAGTATCCAATTGTATCTCGCCCCTATAAGTATCACCATAATTAGTTTGAAGAGAATCGTAATTAGTAGTATTTGTAGTAGCGGTACCTGGTGCAGGACCTAAGCTAAAAGTTGCAACAGAAGTTCCCTCTAAGTAATTAACTCCGTCGTTACCACTACCGCCGTAATAAGTACAACCTAAAAGCGCGCTCCCAGCAGGATTAAATTTTGCAATATAGATATCGGTACCATTAAAAAAAACAGAACCGTTACTTATGAAACCAATATTTTGTCCGCCCGCAAATGTTGGATAAGCAGAGCCGCTTGTTGTAGGAAAATTCGAAGATCCTGTTGCGCCATACAAATATAAATTATTTGCTTTATCAACTATTAAGCTTGAAACAACTTCAGTACCATTACCTCCCATATATGTGGAATAAATAAGTGCGTTACCCGTTGCGTTATATTTTGTAAGTACAATATCGGTGTTTCCATAAGCCGGTATTCCATTAAAGACATTGCTGTAAGAACCTGTTACAAAGGGATAACCTATATCAAAAATAGTACCACCACTATATAGATTACCTTGAAGATCAAATGTTGCGGTCATTCCAAAATTATCTGCTGTCGAACCTGATTGCGCTGCAAAAACTAAAACCGGATCAATTACAAGCTCATAATTTTTATCATATCCATTCGGAAAATCAAAACTTACGATATTTCCATTAAGCTTATACTTACAATTTATTTCTTTAATACTTCCGTTTATTAGTTGGTAGGCGTATGGTTTTTGCTCAACAATTGTATTTACTTCCAACAGTATGTTTATAGCGCCATCCTTTAATTTTATTTTATTAACACCTTCGTATCTTAGCTTAATATTTTGAGGGTTTGCATTAGGTTTTAAATGAAAATTATATTTCATTCCAGTTGCCGAAGTTATGGCTTCATAATCGATTCCATAATATAAATCTTTTAGCCAGATCTGATGGTAGTTTTGCACATTGCCTCTCCATTTGCTTTTGTCATTGCCCAGGAAAAAATTTTCGTAGTCAGATCCTTTCTGATATTTTTCAGTTTTCAAAGCAGCATTGCAACCCTCAAAATGCATTTTGTAAGCATGAAATAAGATATTATAATCTTTGTATATCTTCTTCTCAAACCCACCGTGATGAATTGATCTTAATTTTTTCTTGTCATAAAAATTAAAGGTTAAACAGTTTTTTTCTACAAATAAAGCTCCGCCATCTAACTGGGCTCTGAATAAAATTTTGTCATCCCACTGACCAAGATTTTCGGTGAATTTTAAGGCAGGATTAACATGCGGTGTAATGACATGGCGACCGGGATCTTTTTGAGAGAAAAGATTTGCAAAGCTTCCTATAAAAAAAAGTAATATGAGGCCTTTTTTCAGCATTAACCAAATATACATTAAACTGGTTTATTTTACAAGACGCTCAGTAACCCAATTCGTTTTTCAGCTAAAAATATACAATACCTACCTCAATAAGACAAAATTTAAGCACGCTTAACCGCGATTTTTAGTAATTTTGCAGCCTTATGCCAAATATTGTTGCTATAGTAGGAAGACCGAATGTTGGAAAATCAACACTTTTTAACCGTTTAACAGAAACACGTCAGGCTATTGTTGACGAGGTTGCCGGGGTTACCCGTGACCGTCATTATGGTAAAGCCTTTTGGGGCAGCATGGAATTTAGTTTAATAGATACCGGTGGTTACATTAAAGGCAGTGATGATATTTTTGAAGGAGAAATTCGTAAACAGGTTGCCATTGCTATTGAAGAATGCTCTGCTATTTTATTTCTTTCGGATGTTACTGATGGCGTAACACAATTTGATACCGAGGTTGCTAATATTATCCGCAAAAGCAAAAAACCAGCCTTGGTTGTTGCCAATAAAGTAGATACTCATGATAAAGCGGCTTATGCTGCTGAGTTTTATCAATTTGGTTTGGGCGAAGTGTTCCCGATATCAGCTGCCACAGGTAGTGGCACAGGAGACCTGCTTGACGCCCTTGTAAAAATATTACCAAAAGATGAAACAGCTATTGAGCAGGCTGATATTCCACGTATTGCTATTGTTGGCCGCCCAAATGTCGGCAAATCTTCTTTAACCAACGCGCTTTTAGGTGAAGAGCGTAATATTGTAACCCATGTTGCCGGTACAACCCGCGATACCATTAATTCGCGCTATACCAAATTTGGTCACGATTTTTATTTGATTGATACTGCCGGAATGCGCAAAAAAGCTAAGGTTCATGAAGACCTTGAATTTTACAGCGTATTAAGAACTATTAAAGCTATTGAAGATAGTGATGTTTGCCTTTTAATGCTCGATGCCCAGGATGGCATGGAGGCGCAGGATCTTAGCATTTTAAGTCTTATTGAAAGAAACCGTAAAGGTGTTGCCATTATTGTAAATAAATGGGATCTTGTTGAAAAAGATACTAAAACCGCGCTTCAATACGAAGAGAGAATAAGAGAGCGTATTGCTCCGTTTAAGGATATTCCTATTATTTTTATTTCGGTTACCGATAAACAACGTATCATGAAAGCCGTTGATGTGGCCATGATGGTTTATGCCAATAAAAAGAAACACATTCCAACCCGCGAGCTGAACGATTTCGTAGCAGGCATTATGACTACCTATCCACCTCCGGCCGTAAAAGGTAAATACATAAAAGTAAAATACGTTACGCAATTAAAGACCGAACCTTTATTTATGTTCTATTGCAATTTACCCCAATACGTTACCGAATCTTACAAGCGCTTTTTAGAGAATAAGATCCGCGAAGAATATGATTTTAGTGGCGTTCCAATTGTGATAAGTATGCGGAAGAAGGCTTAAGATTTTTATAAATTTATTAACCAATTTATTATCAATCCAACTAAGATTGAAAATGCATAACTCATCATTGTTCCTACTAATACGTATTCACTCTTCAGGTTTTCATCTCTTTGCGCAAAACGTATTATACTTTTACCAGTAATTAAGAAGCCAATCGCTTCATATTGACCCAACAAAACGAAGCTTAAAATTATTACCCGCTCAAATTGTCCTATTAATTTACCCCCTCGTTCAACATTTCCTGTGTTCCCAGATGTCAGTAGCGTTTGCAATGAAAACTTCAGAACGAATCCTATCGGCCATAATACTATAAAATAAGCTAGTATAAGTAAACTGATTTTATAATCACTAAATAAATAACAACCAGCTTTATAAAATTTTATATATAAATCAAAATACCAACACCAGAAAATTAAAATTATAGTTAAATGTGATATTTGATCAATCACAAATAATATATATTTTTTTTCGGTGTGCTTTTGAAGAATACTTTCTTTAACACTATCAACAAGCCAATGAAGAACCGCAATAATTAATGCTAATTTTATGGATAACGAGAAAAGTAATGTCAATACGAATACAATGATTATGTGCAGAATCATGTTCTTTGAAAACCATGTTTTTGCTTGAACCATAGAATCTGTTTGAAAAACAAAATCTGCCAAAATATGCGCAAGTATTAACCTTATTAAGAAATTGCCTTGATCCTGGGAAAAAAAATATGGTATATGTTGATTCATTTTTTATATGCACTTTCAAAGCGTTCAACCATAATTTCAATTGCATGCCAATCCCCACTATTAGAACGTTGATTAACTGCAGATTGGCCAATTTTAAGTTTATTCGCTATTTCTGTTTCTGTCATCCAATCTAATTTATGATTAATAACTTGGCATTGTAAAGCAGTTGTTTTTCGAATTATGGCATCCAGTAAAACGCTTTCTGTTTTCCATTCTTCTGAATATTCATCATTTGATTCCATAGCGAAATGTTGTTTGGAATTCTTTATATCGTCCAAAAGAAATCCTGAAGTATAAAATGCCTCTCCATTTGAATTTGCTAATGTTTTCGTCTCAAGATCAACCTGTCCAACCCCAATAGCAAGCCTCGCATCAAATATCCATGTTGTGAGAACAGTACCGGATTTTTTTTGAGAATCGGAACGTTTTGTTATGTCGTACATTTCACTTGGGTTAAGACCTCTAATAAATGTTTTAATCAGTAACGCAATTCTTAATGCATCGGCTGGTTTATTTATAAGACATTGAAAACTGTCTCCTCTAAACATTTCCGATTTCATATCATAATCTTTTCTCAATGCTTTTAAATAAGATTTAATAGCATTGAAAACACCCAGTTTCTCCTCATTTGTAAGTCGAGTCGATTGTACTATATCTCCAGTTATGACTGCTTTAACTACCATTAGATTTTATCTCAATATTAGGAAATAATCTAATAATGTGCAAATATTAGCTTTTTACCTAATAAGTACTTTTTATTAGCCTTAAACCTAATAACTGTATCAACATAAGTAATTGAAAATAAGTATCTTAATCAATTTTTAATAATACTGCTGTTTTTTTATCCGATTTTGGATGAATTCGCTTGCTTGCTGATCAAGAAGGGTGGTTATAGCACAACAAAACCAATTTTCGCTTTCGCGAAAATTGGTTTTTTGATTTATATCTCGTCGCGAAAGCAAGCTTCCGCTCCTCGATATAAATCAAAAAACCCGCTTCACTTGTGAAGCGGGTTTTGTTGTTGCCCGAGCTGGATTCGAACCAACATAGTCGGTACCAAAAACCGAAGTCCTGCCATTAGACGATCGGGCATTTTCTAACAGACTGCAAAAATACAACTTTTTTAATTCTTTCAAATATTTTTTGCAAAAAAACCTACTAAAATTAACCAAGTAAAGTGCTATCTTCGCAACACTATTATAAAATATGATGACACAAGAGTTTAAAAAACTAAATAATATTATTGGCTGGCTAATATGGGCCATTGCCACAATTACCTATTGTTGCACCATTGAGCCAACCGCAAGCTTTTGGGATTGTGGCGAATACATTGCCTGTTCGTATAAACTAGAAGTTGGTCACCCGCCAGGAGCCCCATTTTTCCTGCTTTTAGGTAGATTTTTCTCTTTATTGGGTGGTGGCGATCCTTCGCGCGCCGCTATGATGGTGAACATAATGAGTGCTTTATCAAGCTCATTTACTATTCTTTTCTTATTTTGGACCATAACCCGTTTAGGCATAAAAGTTTACGGCAAAAAAGTGGCAGATCTTGCAAAACCGCAACAATGGGCTATTTTAGGTGCCGGTATCGTTGGCGGTCTAGCTTATACATTTTCTGATTCGTTTTGGTTTAGCGCCGTTGAAGGTGAGGTTTACGCTATGTCGGCTTTATTTACTGCTATTGTATTTTGGGCAATCTTAAAATGGGATGAAGAAGATTCTGTTAACCCAACAAGTGCACTGCGCTGGTTAATTTTAATAGCTTATTTAATTGGAATCTCTATTGGTGTCCATTTATTAAACTTATTGGTTATTCCTGCTATTGGTTTTGTGATCTATTTTAAAAAATATACATTTAGTTGGAAAGGATTTTTTATTGCGGGCATTTCTTCTGTATTAGTATTGGGTTTCGTTCAAAATTTAATTATTCCTAAGGTTGTAAAGTTTGTAAGTGATTATGAGGTATTCTTTACAAATAAGATGAGCCTTGGGTTTAGTACCGGAACCATCTTCTTCTTCTTATTATTAATTGTATCCTTAACTTTTTTAATTCTTTATACTGTAAATAAAAAAGAACAACATTATAAAATTGGTTTTTACGCGGGTATAGTTCTTGCTGCATTTGCCATTATTACAGCGCCAAGCGGTATGGGCATGTTTACGCGCCTGCTTATGCTTGGTGGCATTTTATTTGCGATACATAAATTCAAAACAAAAACAATTACGCTTCACGCTGTATTTTTGAGCTTTGCCACTTTATTGATCGGTTATTCATCTTTCTTTGTTTTGGTAATTCGCTCGCAGGCCAACACACCAATGGATGAGAACGATCCTGAGAACGCGCCAAACATGTTGTCGTATTTATTACGTGAGCAATATGGTGATTGGCCAATTTTATACGGACAATACTACAATGCGCCAACCGTTAGTAAAAGTGAGTTCGGAAGCGGTGATCCAATCTATGCAAAAGACGAAAAAAACAAAAAATACAAAGTAATTGATTCAAGAAAAAATTCAATTCCTAAATATCAAAAAGAATTTTGTACTGTTTTCCCACGTATGTGGAGCAGCCAGAGTCATCATGAATCTGCTTACAAATACTGGGGTAATATTGCAGAACATCACCGTACAAAAAATATTGAAGGCCGTGACGGAGAGCCTGCTACAGTTGAGATACCAACGATGGCGGCAAACATTACTTATTTTATCGCCTACCAGGTTAAATTCATGTACCTGCGTTATTTTTTCTGGAATTTTGTTGGACGACAAAATGACGTACAAGGCTTAATGCGCAATAGCATGGAAGGTAACTGGGTTACGGGCATAAAAGGTTTTGACGATTTTATGTTGGATAGTGACACCTCCGAAAAGATCTATCGCGATAAAAATAATTTTGCAGAAAATCATTTTTACGCGCTCCCATTAATCTTAGGTCTGCTTGGTATGTTCTTTCATTTTAAGCGTAATAAGCCCGATGCATGGATCGTATTAAGTTTCTTTTTATTGACTGGTTTTGCTATTGTAATTTATCTTAACCAAACGCCTTACCAGCCGCGTGAACGTGATTACGCCTATGCCGGCAGTTTTTATGCCTTTGCCATATGGATAGGTTTTGGGGTTTTATTTTTGTATGATCTTTTAAGTAAAAAAGCAGCAACCATGGGTATTGCTATTGGCTCAACTGCTTTAAGCTTGGTAGTGCCTGGTATTATGGCTAAAGAAGGCTGGAATGATCACGATCGTTCATTAAGAACAATGTCGCGTGATTGCGCTATAAATTATTTACAAAGCTGCGCTAAAAATGCAATTTTATTTACTAATGGAGACAACGATACATTCCCGCTTTGGTATGCACAGGAAGTTGAAGGTATAAGAACAGACGTACGTGTTGTGAACCTAAGCTTATTACAAACTGATTGGTATATAAAACAAATGCGCAGAGCTGCATACGATAGCGAGCCGGTACCGTTCACTATTCCTGAAGAAAAACTGGAAGCGTCTAAATTAGAATATTTGGTTATTAATAGTTCTAATACTAAACCAATGAATTTAAAAGAGGCGTTAGAACAAGCCATCAGTGACGATCCTTCAAGTAAGTATGATAATGGTGGTGATCTTATTGATGTTATTCCAACTAAAAACTTTTACATTAATGTAGATAGTTTAAAAGTGATGAAGAATAAAGTAATTTCAGTAAAAGATACTGCGCGCCTGGTAAAGAGAGTTAGTTGGGATATGGGCGGCAGAAGTTACATTACCAAAAATGATCTTATGGTTTTAGATCTTGTTGCGCATACT
Organism: Chlorellidium tetrabotrys; assembly: GCA_032273165.1. Taxonomy (NCBI): domain Eukaryota; class Xanthophyceae; order Mischococcales; family Botryochloridaceae; genus Chlorellidium; species Chlorellidium tetrabotrys. The sequence continues at coordinate 41,906 of JAUKPS010094615.1, read as the reverse complement.
AAATGGGATCGTCCTATTTATTTTGCAGTTACAACAGGTGATGAAGCTTATGTAGGATTGAAAAAATATTTTCAATTGGAAGGTTTAGCTTACCGCTTTGTTCCCATCAAACAAACAGATATGGAAGAATCGCAGGGCGGCCGCGTAAATACAGAAGCTATGTATGACAACATCATGAATAAATTTTTATGGGGTGGTATGAATAAAAAAGGTGTTAACCTTGATGAGAATTGTATTCGCATGACGGGAAATTTAAGAATGCAAATGGGTGTATTAGCCGGCGCATTAATAAATGAGGGAAAAAATAAAAAAGCAAAAGCTATTTTAGATAAGTGCTTAGAGGTTATGCCCGACGAGAATATTCCTTACGATGCTACGATCTTTACTATTTGTGCCGGGTACTATCAAATTGGTGAAATGAAAAAAGGTAATGAGCTTGCAAAAAAATTGTTTGATATTTTTGAAGGCGACTTGAAAATTTATAACAATCAAAAACCTAAACACCGTGTTGCATTTGGCAGAGAAGTTAATCAGTGCAAAGAATTACTAAAACGATTAACAGGAATGACACAACAATTTAAACAAGACGAATTGTCGAAAGAATTTATGAAACGAATTTCGGCAATTATTCCTCCTGAAGAATTGAATCCGGAAAATCAGCAACTACCGGAAATGCAGTAGCAAAAAATTATAAAGCACACTAAAAACAATTATAAGTTTTTAGTGTGCTTTTTTCAATACCTCTTATAGTTTGAAACATTTCCTCCTTATACAGCCTAAATCATTTTTAAAATTGATCTATCCCAGGGCCTTATGGAGAGTAAATACCAGCGAAAAAATTATCTACCTAACATTTGACGACGGCCCCATCCCGGGGTTGACCGAGTGGATTTTAGACGAACTGCGGAAATTTAACGCTAAAGCAACTTTTTTTTGCGTAGGAGGAAACATTCTAAAAAATCCGGTCATTTTTGAACGTATAAAGCAAGAGGGTCATACAGTTGCAAATCATACAATGACACACCCACATGGTTTTAAAACAGATAATTTAGATTATTTAGATGAAGTGATCAAGTGTAAAGAATTTGTTAAAAACAGGCTTTTTCGCCCACCTTACGGACAGCTGAAACGCAGTCAGTACAAGGCTTTGCTGGACAAAGACTTTAAGATCGTTTTTTGGGATGTGATCAGCTATGACTACGAGAAAATAAGCGAAAAAGCATGTTTAAACAACGTTATAACTAACACTAAACCCGGCTCTATTGTTTTGTTTCACGACAATTACAAGGCTGAAAAAAATTTACGTTATACATTGCCATTATATCTGAAACATTTTGCACATTTGCACTACAAATTTAACGTTATAGAATCATGAGGCGAGTATTGCAGTTTACGTTCTTTTTCTCTTTTCTTCTTTTTATATCCTGTGGTACTAATTCAAATACAACTGTTGAAAAAACATTTCATGTTTGGGGTAATGGCGAGGCTTGTAAAGTGACAATAGAAAAAGCTTGTAAATTAAATGGTGTTTCGAACGCGGAATGGAATCCGGATTCTAAATTATTAAAATTTAAAATTGATACGGCGATCTTAAATACAGATGCAGTTTTAAAATCAGTTGCAAGCGCCGGTTACGATAACGAATTATTTTACGGCAACGATTATGCCTATTCTAATTTACCGGAAGCCTGCCAATACGAAAGAAGAGATAATTAATTTTTAGCCTTATACAAAGGTACTGTGCTGCAAGGCTCACCATACATTATACTTTTAGTAAGCGGCTTTAATAAAGTAGTTAACTGAACATAAGCGTTTACGGGTAATTGTTTTTCGCCACAGCCTTTGATCACTACCCGCGCATCTTTAAATTGAGAAACATCCAGCGCATTTAATTTTTCGGAGAATAAAATATTTTCTATTTCATTTAAATTACCAAAAATAATTCTCTTAGCGTATGGCTCCAAAGCAAGCGTAATAAGCATGTAGGCCCAGGTTGGCACAATAGCATCAGCAGTACAAACTAAACCAACAATTTTACCCTTATAAATACTCCAGTCATTTGTTTTAATGAATTCCCTGAAATCTTTTTCCCTAAGGATCTGCTCCATGAACAAATGCGGTTTAATATCAAACAAAATACGTTCGCCCGGAACATAAAATTCTTCGAGGTCGATGGTAACGATACCACTGTTTGATACTTTATTTATTATTTCGTCCATTTATTCTTCAATTACATAAAACCTAATTCCAACTGCGCAACTTCACTCATCATTTCTTTTTCCCAGGTTGGTTCAAAGGTTAATTTTAATTCTACTGATTTAACTCCGGCAACTAATTTGCATTTATTTTCTACCTCGGCCGGCAAACTCTCAGCCACCGGGCAATTTGGCGATGTTAAGGTCATTACGATCTTTAAATTATTTTCATCATCCAAATGCAATTCATATATCAAACCTAATTCCCAAACATCAACAGGGATTTCCGGATCGAAGCAGGTTTTGATCTCTTCGATCACACGCTGCATTAATTCTGTATTTTTTGTTACAATAATCGCACTCATTTCTATTTGTCTTAAGTCGTTAGTCGCTAGAGTTTAGTCCTAAACTAATCTATTGTTTTAAATAATTAATTAAACCGTATAACTTTTTATTTATCTCGTCAATATCAGACGTTAATTTTTTAAATTTTTCTTCAGAGGTATATTCCAGATCTAATGCAATATATAAATGAGATTTAACTTCTGCTAAAGACCCTTTTGAAATATTTAAAAATCTTTTGAAATCTCCATCTGATTTCCGCTCATAGTCTTCAGCAATATTTGCCATTAAGGAAACAGCACTTCTTCTAATTTGATCTCTTAAACCGTAGTCTTTAGCAAATTTATCGTTGCAAGAAAGGATATAAATCTCTTTGCATGAAACTCTCGCTTTTTGCCAGGAAATTATTTCTTCAAAACTTTTAAACGCTGTCATTACTATAATTAACTATTCAAGACTATATTCTAAAGACTAATCTCTATCGACTAAACGATAGAGCATCAGCTTTCATTTTATTTATCATACTCACTAATCCGTTTGCCCTTGTTGGACTTAAATGTTCTTTCAATCCAATTGTATCTACAAAATTTAATTTTGCTTCAACAATTTCTTTTGGTGTATGTCCCGAAAGTACTCTCACCATTAGGGCGACCATTCCTTTAGTAATGATCGCGTCAGCATCTGCAGTAAAAAAAACTTTTCCTTCTTTTAATTCAGAATTTAACCACACCCTACTCTGACAACCTTTAATAATTCGTTCTTCGGTTTTAAATTCTTCTTTTATCAAGGGTAAAGACTTTCCGAGATCGATCAAATGCTCATACTTTCCTTCCCAGTCATCACCAAAGATCTCAAACTCTTCTATAATTTCTTTTTCAGTTTCTTCTATTGTCATTTTTACTGTATTTAAATATCCTTCGACTCCGCTCAGGATGACAAAACTAGTTTAACATTGTTATTACTTTCTTCAGCTTCTCAATAAAAAAATCAACTTCATCTTTTGTATTATAAATTGCAAACGATACCCTTATTGTTCCCTGAATATTTAAACACTGCATTAAAGGTTGTGTACAATGATGCCCTGTTCTAACCGCAATACCATATTTATCCAATAGTGTACCAACATCGAAAGGGTGGTTATTTTTTACATTAAAAGAAATTACTCCCGCTTTATGTTCGCTTTTTCCGTAAATAATAACTTCATTAATTTCGCTCATTTTTTTCTGAGCGTATTGAACCAATTCATGCTCATGATCAAAAATAGTTTGAATGCCAACAGCGTTCATAAAATCAATTGCTGCAGCAAAACCAATAGCCCCAGCAATGTGCGGTGTGCCAGGTTCAAAACGCAAAGCATTTTCGGCATATTCTGTTTTTTCAAACGTAACGGTTTTTATTGTGCCGCCACCGGGTTTTGAAACAGGTAATTCTTTCAACCATTTTTCTGAAAGATATAATAGACCAATACCAGTTGGACCATACATTTTATGTGCACTACAAACAAAAAAATCAACATCTAACTTTGCAAGATCAACTGGCATATGAGGAGCAGATTGCGCACCGTCAACTAAAACAGCAATATTATTTTTTTTTGCAATTGCATTTACTTTTTCAAGATCGGTAATAACGCCAAGGGTATTTGAAACGTGGGCAATAGCGATAAGTTTTGTTTTATTTGTTATTAAGCCGGGAATTGCAGAGTAATCTAAACTTTGATCATCCAGTAAAGGAATAACTTTTAGCTTTCCTCCATTTTCTTCGGCCCATAATTGCCAGGGCAAAATATTGGAGTGGTGCTCGTAAGATGATAAGATGATCTCATCACCTTTTTGCAAATAATTTTTTGCCAATCCGTTCACAACTAAATTAATTGAATCGGTTGTGCCTGCGGTAAAAATAATTTGCTGATCATTCTTTACTTTAAAATGAACTGCAAGAGTTTTACGTGCTTTCTCAAATAGTTCGGTAGCAGTTCTGCTTAAGGTGTGAACGCCCCGGTGAATATTAGCGTTTGAAGTTTCATAATAATTTGAAATGCTTTCTATAACAGATAGCGGCTTCTGACTTGTTGCGCCATTATCAAAATACACAAGGTCATAACCATTTATTTTTTGGTTAAGAATAGGGAACTGATCGCGTATGTTCTTTTGATCTTTCAATTATAATTCGTTTTCAAATAAAGTAAGGATCTTTTCTTTTAGTTCGTCCACTTCAATTTTATTTATTACTTCTTGCGCAAAAGCATTTAACAATAATTTTTTTGCACTTTCCCTGCCAATACCTCTTGCGTTTAAATAAAATACTGCTACTTCATCAATTTTACCTGTTGAGGTGCCATGCGAACATTTTACATCATCAGCATAAATTTCTAATTGTGGTTTTGTATTGATAGTTGCATCATCGCTCAATAAAATATTTTTACTGCTTTGGTACGCATTTGTTTTTTGCGCGTCTTTTCTTACGTAGATCTTACCATTAAAAACACCGGTACTTTTATCGTTAATGATGCCTTTATACAACTCATTGCTTTCGCAATGCGGCATTTGATGATCCATAAGGGTATGATTATCTACCAATTGGCTTCCTTTAGTAGTAAACAATCCGTTTAAATGTGCTTCGCAATTCGATGCAGCTAAAACTACATTATGATTATTTCGCACTAACGATCCGCTTAGGGTTACAGTTGTATTATCATACTTACCATAACGCGCAATTGTAACCTGGTTTGTATTTACTGAAAAACCGTTCTTGCCTTCGTTTTGGAAAGTATAAGAAGTTAGTTTTGCATTCTCACCAACAAATTTTTCGCTTAAAAAATTAGTAAATACTTTTCCTTCGCCAATACAAATTTGCTCTTCAATAATGGTTGCTTCTGCATTTTTACCAATTTCAATAATATTTCTTGGGTTTACCAATGCTTCTGAACTTGCACTTGAAACATATAAAATATGAATTGGCATTTGTAATTGCTCGTTATCTGCAATTTTTAAATGAAATCCTGCGCCGCTAAATGCTGTGTTCAGTGCAATAAAAGCATCCGATTCTACATTTGCCAACGAGCCAACTAGTTTTTTTCCATTTGTATCTAAATTAGAAAAAGCAGTTAGATGTAATCCTTTTAAAATTATTTTGTCGCTTAAAGTTTCAGAATAATTGCCATTCACAACAACAATTGTTAAAGCATCATTTAATTTATATTTTTTAATATCAGTAACCGAATTTAACTTCTGCTCAATATTCTTAAATTCTTTTTTAAAGATCCCATCTGTATTACAATACTTATAGTCTTCGTGCTTATTGTTTGGAATACCCTTGTTCTCTAAATACAATAATGCTTTAGAAAGCTTGTCGTTATCAATAAAATCAACTTTACCGGCGGTAGCGGAAATTTTATCAATAATTAACTGGGCTGTATTTGATTTTTCTACTATCATTTTACTTTTCTACACTTTCGAATTGTTTTTTAATCTCATCGTAACCTTTTGCCTCTAATTCAAGCGCTAATTCTTTCCCACCTGATTTTACAATTTTGCCATTATATAAAATATGTACAAAGTCGGGAACGATATAATCCAACAACCTTTGGTAGTGTGTAATAACAACAAATGCATTTTCTTTACTTTTTAAAGCGTTAACACCTGTCGCAACAATTCTTAAGGCGTCAATATCTAATCCACTATCTGTTTCATCTAATATGGCCAACTTTGGGTTTAACATTGCCATTTGAAAGATCTCGTTTCTTTTTTTCTCGCCACCACTAAATCCTTCGTTCACACTTCTGTTCGCTAATTTCCCATCCAGCTCAACCAGTTTTTGTTTTTCTTTTACTAATGCTAAGAAATCTTTGGCAGGCATTTCTTCTTTGCCGTTATAAGCACGAATTTCGTTCAATGCGGTTTTCAAAAAATTGATATTACTCACACCCGGAATTTCTACCGGATATTGAAATGCTAAAAATAATCCTTCACGCGCCCTGTCTTCAGGAGCCATTTCTAAAATATTCTTGCCATTAAAAATAACTTCGCCCTGCGTAACTTCGTAATCTTCGCGTCCTGCCAATACGCTGGCCAAAGTAGATTTACCGGAGCCATTTGGCCCCATAATAGCGTGGATCTCACCTGCTTTTATTTCTAAATTAATACCTTTTAATATTTCTTTGTCTCCAATTGAGGCATGCAGATTTTTTATTGTTATCATGTTGTTGTTTTAAATATTATAACTGTAATCGAATATTTTTATATTAAAATTTTTGATAAAAAAAGATGCTTTCTCTTTGTTCCAAATAAATAAACTGAGTTTATCATCTTGCTCAAATTTACCTGTAACGGCAATAGAATATTTACAACGTTTCCAATCGCAGCAATCCTCTGCCGGCGTTTCGTTTATCCTAAAGGCCTGGTAGATCTTATTTTTATTTTCAGGGTCGGCACCGTTTAAATTTAATAATGCATTGTAAGAAGAATTTTTTGATAATTCCTTCCTCTCAAATTCAGCTACAATAAAAAATATGTTCGACTTTTTGTCAATTCTATAATCGTATTGCGCGCCATACTCAATATCTTTAAAATTATACACACTATCGTTTACCAGTTTTTGATTGCTTACTGTTTTTGCACTTTCAAAAACCAGTTTGCCATTTGACTTTGAGTATAACGGCAGATCATTGCTTCCACCAAGGCTATCACCATAAGCGCCATTCGTTTTCAAAAAAATATAACTGTATTTTTCAAAATTCATACCACTGCCTTTAATAAGACCACAGCGGTATTGATAAATATGGAAGAGGTTAATGATAAGGAATAATACAGAAACACTAGCCGCAACATATTTTAATTTCTGGGTGAAATATTGAAACATATAGGCCCCGGCGATTATAAAAACAGGAAGAAAATCAACTAATGTTCTTATTCCAAAGCCATCAAAATAATTGTAAGCCCAATAGGATGCGAAAACATACAAGGTAAATCCTAAAGAAAAAACGAAAACAAAACCTTTAAATTTATTTTGAATGAACATGGGAATGATCCCAAACAATAATAATAAACACAATGGCACATAAATAAATAAACCATTATTAAATCCAAAAAGCATTTTTAAGATCTCAGGTCTGTCAAAATAAAAACCATTTCCTACATACGAATCCTGTAAGGGCTTACCGTTTTGAATATACCAGGCAATACTTTGAATAAAGCAAACCGAAAGCAAAACAATAATGGAGAAATAAAAATGTTTTGACCTTAAAATTACTTTTGATGTGCTTATAAGATCGTAACGGTTCTGAAAAAAAAATGGAATAAAGGTTAACAAAATAATATTTACCGGGCGAACTAAAATAATTAAACCAAGTATACAGGCAGATATATAATAGTACTTGACTTTTCTTTTTTGAAAAAGATTTAACACAGCATAAAAGAAAATGCTTGTTAAAGCAAAGGCATATACATGGGCCATACCCGGTTCATTTATCGTGTAGCTTAATAAATGTGTACCAAAGCAACTTAATATAATTAATGTAGCAACGTAGTTTGGTTTAATGTTTAATTGAAGCAATAATTTTTTTATGAAGATAAGTCCGATGGTACAATAAAAAATACCTGATAAATAAACGCCCATTTGAAATGGCAAAGAATATCCATCAACCGCAAAGCCAAACAACTTTGAAAAAATAAAAGCGCCACAAAAGAAAGGAGCTATTAAAATAGAAACGCCTATTGTATGTACATTAATTATACCCGTAGGCGTTTGAACCAGGAACCAATCTGTACCTGTTTGATGCGTAAAATTATGTTTAACAAAAATTGAAGTGAGGTAAGCATAATAATCCCTGGCATCGCCATCAATAGCAATTTTTCGATCGAAGCTTAAAACAATAACAGAAAGAATGATAACACAGCCTGCTATAATAAGATCGAGGTAATTATTTTTTACAAATGAATTCAAAATTCAATACTATCCAACGCTTCCTTCCAAGCTTACCGCTAATAATTTTTGAGCTTCAACAGCAAACTCCATTGGTAATTTATTTAATACTTCTTTGCAATAGCCGTTTACAATTAATCCAATTGCTTTTTCGTTATCAATCCCACGTTGCTTGCAATAAAATAATTGGTCTTCACCAATTTTGCTTGTTGTTGCTTCATGCTCTACGACTGCAGTTTTATCTTTAATTTCTATATAAGGAAAGGTGTGTGCGCCACATTTATCACCCATTAACAAACTATCACATTGCGAAAAGTTACGCGAGTTAGTTGCGCCTTTACGAATTTGTACCAGGCCGCGATAACTGTTATTACTAAAACCTGCACTTATACCTTTAGATATAATGGTGCTACGTGTGTTTTTTCCAATATGTATCATTTTTGTTCCGGTATCTGCTTCCTGCATATTATTTGTAAGGGCAACCGAATAAAATTCACCAACGCTATTATTGCCTTTTAATATTACCGAAGGATATTTCCAGGTAATGGCAGAGCCTGTTTCTACCTGTGTCCAGCTAATCTTAGAGTTATCTTCTAAACAAATTCCGCGTTTGGTAACAAAATTAAAAATGCCGCCTTTACCATTCTTATCACCGGGATACCAGTTTTGCACCGTACTGTATTTTACTTCAGCATCTTTATGCGCAATAATTTCAACAATAGCAGCGTGCAATTGATTTTCGTCTCTTTGCGGCGCAGTGCAGCCCTCTAAATAAGAAACATAACTTCCTTCATCTGCTACAATTAGCGTGCGCTCAAACTGACCGGTACCGGTTGCGTTGATACGAAAGTAGGTTGATAATTCCATTGGGCATCTAACGCCTTTGGGTATGTAGCAAAAAGATCCATCGCTGTACACAGCAGAATTTAAAGCTGCAAAATAATTATCAGTATAAGGAACGACAGTTCCCATATATTTTTTTATAAGATCTGGGAATTCCTGAACGGCTTCGCTAAAAGAACAAAAAATAATTCCTTTTTCAGAAAGCGTTTCTCTAAAAGTTGTTTTAACCGACACGCTGTCAAAAACCGCGTCAACCGCAATATTCGACTGTACACCGCTTAAGCGTTTTTGCTCTTCTAAAGAGATGCCAAGTTTTTCAAATGTTTTTAAAAGTTCCGGATCAACTTCATCCAGACTTTTTAATTCAGGTTTCTTTTTTGGAGCAGAATAATAGCTTATGTTTTGAAAATCGATTTTTGGATAATTTAAATGCGCCCAGTTATTTGGTTCCGGCAAGGTTTGCCAATGACGAAATGCTTTTAATCTGAATTCTAAAAGCCAGTCCGGCTCGTTTTTCTTTTTACTTAAAGCGGTTACAACCTGCTCGCTTAAGCCGGGTGCAAAAGTATCGGAATCAATATTGGTTGTAAAACCAAATTCATACTCTTTATTGATATGTTCTTCTAAGATCTCGTTTGCCATAACTAAATTTTAAACCGAGAAAGATTCGCCACAGCCACAAGTACGATTGGCGTTAGGGTTATTAAATACAAAACCTTTACCATTAAGACCTCCGGTGTATTCCAACTCGGTTCCTACCAGGTATAAAAAGCTTTTTCTATCTACTACTATCTTTATTCCTTTGTCTTCAAACATTTGATCCCCCTCTTTTAACTGGTTATCAAACTCCAATTTATAAGACAAACCGGAGCATCCGCCTCCATCAACCCCAACACGTATAAAAGTGTCTACGGGGCGGTTTTCTGATTTTATCAGATCGATGGCATGATTCTTTGCGTTTTCGGTTACTGTTATCATAACTAGTTGATTTAAAATTATTTAACAATTAATCTTAATTAGATTAAATCTAAATTAGTACAAAAATACCATAAAAAAGGTACCTTTACAACATAAAAACGTAAAAATTAATGAAGCTTAACTATTTTCTTTAGAAATGCTTGATTTTGAAGAAACTGGAAGCAAAAAAAATCCAAACTATATTAACATTCAATTGATTAAAACCTTTTACTTAATGCTAAAAAATCTAATAATTATATAATAATTTCATGCTCTAATTGAAAACCATTCTACCAATAATTTTTGTTGCATTTTGCAATGCTTTTTGCTTTTCACAAACGAGTGATACACTCTATGTTCATTACCTTGATCATCCGCCTTTTTCAACTTTTGAAAATGGTGCACCAAAAGGTTTAGAGATAGATATTATTAATGATTACATCTTGTGGCAAAAAACAGTAAAAAAAACAACTGTAGTTCCAAAATATACTGCCTTTAAAGATATTGATGAACTTTACGCAAGTGTAAAAAATTCTTCGCGCAATACTATTGGCCTTGGTTCTATTACTGTTAACCCCGATAAAACCAAAGAGATAGAATTTACATCTGCTTATTTAAAAAACGTTGCTTTTTGTATCTCTAATGGAAATGCAACTGATATTAAAGCAAAAACACAACCCGAGATAATTAAAACTTTTGGTGTGATGACCGCGCTTACTGTTACTAATACCACATTAAATAAATACGTGAACGAACTAAAAAAAAGTTATTTGCCCGATCTTAAAATGATGGCGCAGCCTAACGGCACTAAGATCCTGGACGAAATAGCAAAAAACATATTATATTTTGGTTATGTGGACGCCATTACTTTTTGGGTTTATGTAAAAAATAATCCGAGCAAATTTGTAAAAATTCAAAAGCCCCTTATCCAATCAAAAGAAGAGTTTGGTTTTATTTTACCAAAAGGCTGCAATCAAAAAAATTTATTTAACGAATTTTTTACTGCTTTTAAAAAAACGAAGAATTACCCTCTCATCCTTGAGAAACATTTAGGTTCATACATGGGGCAAATTATGGCAGTTAATTGAGCATTTACTTTTGAACCCTTGCCAATGCAAAAAATTTCCGAGATCAAAGAATTTCACACTATCAAAAAAAAGAGACTTGTAAATGGCGAAACGGTTTTTGAAGAAGAAAAAGTATTGCGTTATCGTGAAATACCTTATGTAGAAGGCTGGGCAAGATTTGGTCACTGGCTACTGGATTACGTTTTTAGAGTAATTTTTGAACTGGCCATTGGTGTTGTTTTGGGCATCATTCTTGCTTTAACAAATAATATTGAGCTTTTAGAAGATCCAAGTATTGATACTTATAATAAGATCTTAAGCTGGCTGGTCTTTCAACCTTTGTATTATTTTATATTTGAATTTGCTATGCAGGCCTCTCCGGCCAAAGCAATTTTAGGAAGAATTGTAGTTGATGAATACGGCAATAAACCAACCGCAAAACAGATCTTCCAACGTTCTATATCCCGTGTTGTTCCTTTCGAAACCTTCTCTTGTTTATCAACATTAGGCTGGCATGATACCTGGAGCAAGACCTTTGTAATAAGAAAAAAAGATCTTGCAGCGTTAAAACTTCTACAAAAAATAAATGATATTGACGACACTTCCGTATCTTTGTCAAAAGAACCATGATCGCAATAGATAGAACATTAATAAGTGAAGACCTGTTAGACAAAAAATTTGTCTGCGACCTTAACGCATGCAAAGGCGCTTGTTGTGTTGCGGGCGACAGTGGTGCTCCTCTAGATAAAGAGGAATTAGAGATACTTGATTCGGTTGTAGATAAAGTAAAACCTTACATGGTTAAAAAAGGCATTAAGGCTATTGAAAAACATGGCACGTATGTGGTAGATGGAGATGGTGATTACACCACTACACTTGTTAGCCCCGGCGCCGAATGTGCTTTTGCTTTTTTTGATGAAAAAAAAATTGCCAAATGCGCAATAGAACAAGCGTTTTATGATGGAAAAATAGATTGGAAAAAACCCATTAGCTGCCATTTATACCCGGTACGAATTACAAAACATAAAGAATATGATGCTGTAAATTATGATAAATGGAGTGTTTGTAAACCTGCCTGTTCGTGTGGAGAGAAGTTAGATGTACCGGTTTACAAATTTTTAAAAGACCCATTAATCCGTAAATATGGTAAAGAATGGTTTAAAGAACTGGAAAAAAGTGCCAAGCTTTTTTTAAAAAAATAATTTAAGAAATGAAGATTTTAATTACAGGATCAAACGGTTTGTTAGGACAAAAATTAGTTTATAAACTCAGGAACGCAAAAGATACAACCTGCATTGCCACTGCACGCGGCGCAAACAGGCTGATCAAACAGGATGGCTATGTTTATGAGACCCTAGATATAACCGATGCAAAAAATGTGGATGATGTTTTTTCAAAGCACATGCCGGATATTGTAATTAACACAGCCGCAATGACAAATGTTGATGCCTGCGAAACTGAAAAAGAAGCTTGCTGGGCCATGAATGTAACCGCAGTGCACAATCAAATAAAATCGCTTGAGCTTTTAAGAACTAATACTAGCGGTTACAAACCTCATTTTATTCATTTAAGTACCGATTTTATTTTTGATGGAACACATGGTCCGTTAGATGAAAATGAAAAACCAAACCCGTTAAGTTATTATGCCGAAAGCAAATTAGCTGCCGAAATACTTGTACAAGGCTGTTCGTTAGACTGGGCTATTGCACGCACAGTGCTTGTTTACGGCATTGTAGATAATATGAGCCGCAGCAATATTGTATTGTGGGTAAAATCAAATTTAGAGCAAGGTAAAACAATTAATGTGGTGGACGATCAATTCAGAACACCAACATTGGCAGAAGATCTTGCGGATGGCTGCATTTTAATCGCGCAAAAAAGAGCAACCGGCATTTATAATATTTCCGGAAAAGATTTTTACAGTATTTTAGAATTGGCACAAGTTGTAGCTGATTATTACAAACTGGATAAAAGCCTTATTAAACCTAGTAAAAGCGCTGACATTAAACAACCCGCCAAACGTCCGCCAATTACAGGTTTTATAATTGATAAAGCTAAAAAAGAATTGGGTTATAACCCGCATAGTTTTACAGAAGGCATTAAGATCCTTGAAGATCAAATCAAGGAAATGTCAAAATAGGTTAATTATTGGCCTGTTTACAATCTGCGGTTAATATCTTACGTTTAAAACAAAAATGTATCCTTTCTTATTCTTTAACTTTATTAGTTTGAATTAATAAAGTGGCAAGCGGCATAAAAAAACTGGCAGGGCAAACTGTAATTTACGGTTTAGGTACAATAGTGCCCCGATTTTTAAATTACCTGTTAACACCACTTTTAACTTATGGGTTTACCGCTGCCGAATATGGTATAAACAGCGAGCTTTACGCCTACATTTCTTTTTTGAATGTAATTTTTACCTACGGCATGGAAACTACTTTCTTTAATTTCAGCTCAAAGCTTGAAAATAAAGAAGAGGTTTATAATACAGCATTAATTTCTTTAATTCTTTCTTCCACCTTTTTTAGTTTATTGTTTTTGGTTTTTGCGGGTCCGCTTGCCGAAGGTTTATCTACGCCTAATTCAGTTTATCTACCGCAATTTATTATCTGGAGTGTATTGATCGTTGCCAGTGATGCTATAACCGCAATACCTTTTGCAAAATTAAGGTCTGAAAACAAAGCGTTAAAATTCTCAATTTTAAAACTAAGTAATGTTGTTGTTAATTTTGCGCTCACCATTTTCTTTTTAAAAATATGTAAAACAAGTTATGATAATGGCGAAACAAATTTTACCGCTTCTCTATATAATCCGGAAATAGGAATTGGTTATGCTTTCCTTGCTAACCTTTTGGCAAACTGTTTTACTCTTCTTCTTTTATCAAAACAATTTGCAACACTAAAATTCAATTTAAATATTGAGCTCCTGAAAAAAATGTTACGCTATGCATGGCCGCTGATCATTTTAGGTTTTGCCGGAATGATAAATGAAACATTAGACAGGATCATTCTTAAAAAATTAATTGTAGATAAGTCTGAAGCGCAAATAGCTCAAGGTGTTTACGGCGCCTGTTACAAAATAGCTATTCTTATGACCATTTTTATTCAGGCCTTTAGGTTTGCAGCCGAGCCTTTCTTTTTTAATAAAGCAAAAGAAAAAGATTCAACAAAATCGTATGCATTAATAATGAAGTATTTTATTATTTTTTGTTTATTTCTTTTTCTTGGAACAACTTTAAACCTGGATTGGATAAAACTTTTTATCGGGCCAAATTTTAGAAGCGGTTTAACTGTTGTGCCTATTTTATTAATGGCCAATTTATGCCTGGGCGCAGTTTATAATTTATCTATTTGGTATAAATTAAATGGCCAAACAAAATTTGGCGCCATTATTGCCATTGTTGGTGCTATTATAACCATTGTGGTAAATGTTATTTTTGTGCCTAAATATTCATACGTGGCCTCAGCCTGGGCCACGCTTGCTGCCTATGCGGGCATGATGATACTATCATATGTTTTAGGGCAAAAATATTTTCCTATTAAATATAATTTAAGGGCGATTAGTGTTTACATGATAGTTGCACTTGGTTTTTATTTTCTTTCTTTTACTTATGATGGAATGGAAAACACTATTTTAAAAATAGTATTGAATAATTTGTTGGTAATCTTATTTGCGTGGTTCGTTTATAAATTAGAATTTCCTAATCTGAAAAAACTACGCGCAAATGGCAACTCTACAAATTAAAGTCATCAATCAATCCAAACATGCTTTACCTGAATATGCAACAGCGCAAGCTGCAGGGCTGGATTTAAAAGCAAATATTAGTGAGCCATTTATTTTAAAACCTTTGCAACGCCAGTTAATTTCAACAGGGTTATTTATTGAACTACCAAATTCTTACGAGGCGCAAATTCGTCCGCGTAGCGGTTTGGCTTTTAAGAATGGGATCACTGTGCTTAACTCGCCAGGTACTATTGACGCTGATTACCGGGGCGAAATAAAAGTTTTATTAGTGAATTTATCTAACGAAGATTTTACAATTAATGATGGTGAGCGTATTGCACAGATGGTAATTTCAAAACACGAACAAATTAACTGGGAACAAGTTTCGGTTTTAGAAGATTCTAACCGCGGCGCCGGAGGTTTTGGTAGTACAGGAAAAAAGTAAAAAAATTATTTGCAGAAATTCATTTTTAATTCTTCTGCAATTTGCGAGCCTGATTTAATGGCGCTATTTATAACATCGCAGGCTTTTTCATTATCGTGTTGCTTGGCATATAAATAGGCAAGGCCCATGTAAGCATCAAAATTTTTCGGATCAAGATTAATAGTGGTTTCGTAATCTTTCAGTGCTTTTGCTTTATCCCCTAAAAATTCATTCCAATATGCTCTTGAATAATATGCCTGCGAATACATTGGTTTTATTGAGATACAAGAAGAAAGATCCTCTATAGCATTCTTATAATTTTCAGATAAACCAAAAGCTATTGAGCGGTTATATAAGGCCCTGAAATGATTTGGATATTTTTTAATAACCATATTAAACTCAGTAATACTTTTTCCATAATTTTTTTCAGAACATAGTATCAAACCGTTTAAATAATGTGCTTCCATAAATTCGGGAAATGATTTGATCAGTAAAGCGCATTCCGCATTAGCCAGTTTAAGATTATTTATTTTTAAGTATACTAGTCCCTTATAAAAAAGCGAACTGTCTTTATGGTAATTTTTCGCGATGCACGAATCCATTTGTGTTAAGGCCGTTTTAAACGAACTAACAAGAATGCACTCTCTAACGTTCTCAAAAACGGTTTGCGACTTAACAAAAAAGCTCATCGCGATAAATACTGATAATACTAGTTTTTTCATGTCTTAAAATTCTAATGCGGGACATCTTGCTATTGAATGTTTTCCGGTAAATTTTGAACTCAAACCCATTGGTGTCATTCCCATCATTATCTCATAACTGTTGGGAGCAACAACCCTTGCGTTATTTAATGAATAAGAATAACATAAACCTACGGATAAATTTTTTAATATCCGAACCTGGTAAATTCCGCTTATAAAGCTGGCATTTCTTAATGCAAGGCCAAAACCCATTGTATTTGTGTAATACACCATAACATTCAGATCCGCGGCAGGTATACCTACCAAGGCAGCGTTTACTGTAATTGAAGGTAATAATAAAAAATTATTATTCAAAGGAAATATCTTGCCATAATCCATAAAAAGTGATGTGTTTAATTTAGATGGGCTGCCGATCTGATGTTTTTGAAGATCCTTTAATTGCGGAGTACTCATTTGCCTGGCCGAAATACCAAAAAAGAATTTTTTATTTGAAAGTCTGATGCCCGGAATTACATCAGGATACGCAAATGTGAAAAAATTACTCTTTTGTATTACCGGATCATTTGAATCGAAACTTCCTGTTTGAATTAAAAATTTTCGCGCTCCCGCATAAACACCAAACGATGCAATAAGATTTTTACGTAACAATAAATGGATGGAATAATTAGCATATATACCGCTATTGCTCATTACGCCGTGCTGATCGGCATCAATGTAAAATCCTACGTTTTGCCAATAATGATAACTGCGTGGCGGACGAATTGTAATTGAAAAATTAGCAAAGTTAGATTTTGGCGCCTGGTCAAACGCTATCCATTGCCTGTTCATACCGCAAGCATAGTTAAATTGCTGGTTAACATCAGTTCCTGATGCAGCAGGGTTCATGCCTGCCTTATTAAAAATATTCTGGGTATAAATGATAGTTTGCTGCGCTCCTGCCGCACAACAATAAAATAAAAAAATAAATAGTACACTTTTTTTCATTTTATAAACTAATAACGGCCCACATTCTGCCTGTTTTTCCTTTATCTCGGCGGTAACTAAAAAAATCATTTTCAAATGTACAACGGTTCATTGTCCAGATATTATTTTCTCTAATTCCATTTTGCAATAACACAAATTTATTGCAGGCAACAAGATCTATTTTATTTTCTTTCCAGCAAGAAGATGGAAAATCTGCATTTTTAAATTGGTCTATTACTTCATTCCCTACTTCAAAATTATCCTGGCAAATTCCTTGTCCTATTGCCACATTAATATTTTCTGCTTTTGCGCCAAGCTTTTGCATTTCTAAAATTGTGTTCTCAGCTATCTTTGCTGCCGTACCACGCCAGCCAGCGTGTGCTCCGCCAATAACATTATTTATGGGGTCGTGAAATAATAATGGATAACAATCGGCAATGCTGATCGCGAGCACTATTTTTTTTTGATCTGTTACTAAAGCGTCACCTTCAAGCTGACCAACCCGTGCAACATTAACTTTGTTGCTATGAATTTGTTTTAGGTAACATAAATTATCAATAGACAAATTTAAATTATCCAATGCTGATTTTCTGTTTACTGAAATATTTGAGGGTTCATCTTCTGAACCCCCTAAATTTAAGGAATCAAAAGGCGCTTTTGAAACGCCGCCCTCCCTCGTTGAAAAGCCATGTGTACAATTTATGTTAGGAGACTTTAACCACATTAACGACGCAAATGAATTTCTGTTATCGAGTACTAATTGATATAGCTTAGCTTCATCATATTTGTGCGACCCTTCTCTTTCATTGGCATACTTGCAATATTAATAACAAGGTCATCATCTTTTACAAAACCTTTTTGTTTTACAAAATCTTTAAGATCGGTGATTGTATCATCTGTACTTTCGTACTTGTTATAATAAAATCCGCGAATACCCCATACCAAGCTTAACGTTGTGAGCAAAGGCTGATTATCTGTAAAAATAAAAATATGTGCTTTAGGGCGGTGACTTGATAATTTAAATGCAGTGTATCCACTATTAGTCATACTAATTATGGCCTGCGCGCCAGCGTGGTGCGCTAAAGAACAAGCGTTATAACAAATACTATCTGTAATATAAGTTATAGTTTTAATTTGGGGTGTATGCTCTTTATAGTAAATACTATCCAGTTCTTCTACCTGTGTAATGATACGACGCATCATTTCAATTACTTTTACAGGATATTTTCCAACTGAGGTTTCCGCGCTTAACATTACTGCATCAGCCCCATCCATTACCGCATTGGCAACGTCGTTTACCTCAGCGCGTGTTGGTGTATAACTGGTGATCATACTTTCCATCATTTGCGTTGCAATAATAACGGGCTTACCGATCTCTACACATTTTTGCACGATCATTTTTTGTAATAATGGCACTTGCTCCATTGGCAATTCAACACCCAGATCACCACGTGCCACCATAATGCCATCCGTTACATCAATGATGTTATCAATTTCCTTAATAGCCTCAGGCTTTTCAATTTTTGCAATAACACGGGCACGTTTGCCCTTGTGTTTGATAATGTCTTTTAACTCAACAATATCAGTAACACTTCTAACGAATGATAAACCTATCCAGTCAAAATCCTGCTCTAATGCAAAATCAAGATCTCTTATATCTTTTACAGTTAAACATGGTAATGATATTTTTGTATTTGGCAAGTTAACCCCTTTTTTAGAAGATAAAATTCCTCCTACTAAGATCTCACATCGAACAAGATCTTTTCCGTTCGTATCAATAACTTTTAAATGAATTTTCCCATCATCAATTAAAACAGTCTCCCCAACTTTAACATCTTGTGGAAATTGTGGGTATGTAATATAAATTTGATGTTCATCACCTTCCTGCTCTTTTGTAGTAATAGAAATTAAATTACCATTAATAAGATTGGCGCTATTATCTTTCATTACACCTATGCGTAATTTTGGACCTTGCAGATCGGCTAAAATACCAACGTGGCGATTTAATTTTTTATTTAATTCGCGGATGTTTTTTACGGTATGTAAAACAGCTTCATAATCGCCATGCGAAAAATTGATACGGCAAATATCCAATCCCTCTTTAAACATTCCTTCAAGAACATTAATATCTGCTGTTGCCGGGCCCATTGTTGCAACAATTTTTGTACGGTTAAAATGACTCATAGTAATAGTGCTTAAAATAACGACATCTAAGATAAAAAAATAAGAGAAGGAAAGAAATTATTTAATTGTTATTTTATGGCTATTATAGACCCGGAGGCATGCCGCCAATAACTTTAGGATCAACACTTGTGGTGTTTGTGCCGTTTAAAAATGATTTTTTGCGATTGCAGCGCTCTACACTGGAAATGGCTACTTCGAGAGTTTTGTTATCAAATGTAGAAGATGCAACAAGCTTGTAATGTTCAATAGCTTTATCCAAATTTCCTTCTGCTTCATACATAATGGCCCATTCATTATTAATGGTAGACCTGTTTATGCCAACAACGGTTTCTGCCTTTGCAAGCAGTTCTTTTAGCTCATCAAATCTTTTTAGGTTAGAAAGAAGGATGGCATAGTTATAATAAATGGCACAATAATCAGGACTTGTTTGATACGCGATCTTATAATGCAACTCTGCTTTTGTGTAATCTTTAATTTTGGTTTCGTAAATAAAACCCAAATGATTATGCGCTTTTCCAAAAGTTGGTTCTTCCTGGATTATTCTTTCTAAAACAGCAACTGCTTCTTCGATCTTATTATCTTTTATTAATTGATCGGCGTTGCTTAGTAATTGTTCATTGTGAATGCTCATGTTATTTTATATTAGCGGTTGCACATCCCTTGTATTGTTTACTTCTGTAGATTATAATAATTTCTTTTTCTCTTTTTTCACCACTGGCTTCTACACATATTTTATTACTGATGGAAACTGTAAAAGCCAAACGCTCCCGGTTTCCACTACTATTTTTTGAAGCAGGACTGTTATACATCGGATCCGTATTAATACCCGAAAAATCTCTGTCCACGATCAAGCTATCCGTTCCGTTATCAATTAACATGCGTAAATGATCGGCAAAAAATTCGGCATACCAACCCGGCTCACTACCTCTTGCTATTAAAAGTGGCTTTTGTTGCTTTGCTTTTCTTGAATTGTTATTTCCTTCTTCAGTAGTTTTGCTTTCTTCCTTTACAACCTGTTGAAGTGTGTCTGACTTTATTTTAACGCTATCAACTTTTGAGATCGTATCTATAGTAACGGCATGTGGCTGTTCCACCGCTTCTTCATTACGAATATTGCAGGAAGCCATCACTAAAACACTAAAGCACCAAATCCATTTCATCTTTTTAATGTTCTGAATGTGTCGTGTCTTTTATAACGTTGGTTGAATCGTCACCCAGATTTGTAAGCACTTCTAACTTGCTTGTTGGAACGTTTTCTTGCTCCCCATCTTTTGGCACATTGCAGGCAGCAAACGCCGCTGCAAAAATCACTAACATTGCTACTTTTTTCATCCTATTTATTTTTACGTGAAATTACTTTTTCAACTGCCTTTACGATATCAACACTATCCAAACCGTATTTTTTCATTAACTCATCCGGCGTTCCACTTTCTCCAAATGAATCATTAACGGCCACAAACTCCTGTGGTGTTGGGTGATTACGACTTAAGAATTGCGCAACGCTATCTCCCAATCCACCATTCATTTGATGTTCTTCTGCAGTAACCACACATTTGGTTTTTAAAACAGACTTTAAAATTGCATCTGTATCTAAAGGTTTTATTGTATGAATGTTTATGATCTCTGCACTGATACCTTTTGTGGCTAAAGCTTCGCCGGCTTCAATAGCTTTCCAAACCAAATGGCCAGTTGCAATAATGGTTACATCAGTTCCTTCGTTTAACATTACCGCTTTGCCGATCTCAAATTTTTGATCGGCCGGTGTAAAGTTTGGAATAGTTGGACGGCCGAAACGTAAATATACCGGGCCGTGATAATCGGCAATAGCAATAGTTGCAGCCTTTGTTTGATTATAATCGCATGGATTAATTACAACCATGTGCGGTAACATTTTCATTAAACCAATATCTTCCAGGATTTGGTGTGTTGCGCCATCTTCTCCCAAAGTAAGACCTGCATGCGATGCACAGATCTTTACATTTTTACCTGAGTAGGCAATACTTTGACGAATTTGATCATAAACACGGCCGGTACTAAAATTTGCAAATGTTCCGGTAAAAGGAATTTTACCACCGATAGTTAAACCTGCTGCAATGCCCATCATATTAGCTTCTGCAATTCCTATTTGAAAGAAGCGATCAGGATGTTCTTTTTGAAAGGCATCCATTTTTAATGAGCCTGTAAGATCAGCGCACAGTGCAACAACATTAGGGTTTGATTTTCCAAGTTCAGATAATCCGGCACCAAAACCCGAGCGGGTATCTTTTTTTTCAGTATATGTATATTTTTTCATGTGTAATTTTTATAATAATCTAACGGTTTGCGCTATGCCTGATTTTACTTCAAAATTTTGTTCAATTGTTTTAGTAGTTTCTTTAGCAAATTCATATCTAAATACTACTTTATATTTTCCCGGTTGTAAATATATAATTTCGTTTTGTAGTGTGGGATTTAAGTTACAAACCCAAACAACCGTTTTTCCATCATCTACATAAATACTGCCATAACCTGTACCCTGTTTGGCAAATAAGATATTACCACTGGTTGGGATCTTGATAAAATTGGTAGTGCTTTGCTTTATCTCTACATCTTTTAAATAAATTCTTGGCAGAGTCAAAACTTCAAGGTCATACTTCCCAATAATGTATTTTTCCAGCTTTCCAAAATCCTGAACATTTAGGGTTTGCATATCGCCACCTTTTCTTACCAAAGTTGTTGGAAAATATTTATTTATCGTGCCATCAAGATCTAATTTTAAATAACCTTGTGGCGCGTCTACTTTTATAATATTATGTTTTCCTTTTACTATAGTAATATCTTTTTTTTGCTGAACCGGTATAGTGTGAACCGTTAGGTCATATTTAAGATCAGGATCTAAAACCAACGTATCAGGGTTACCACGGTGATTGATCGTATGCAAATAATTATACTTTACTTTGGAAGTTCCCGCTTCGTAAAATGTCATATCTACATCCGTTTCTGTAGGTTTTTTTAAAATATCCAAAAGATCTACCTGTACTGTTGTTTGCGTTATGGCCTCCGTTAAAACCAACTTTAAAACATCCTTGAAATTAGCTTCATTACTTACATCATAAAACTTACCCATGCAGGCAAATACATCTGCAAATTTTGCATCAAGGCCAACCCCAATAACGAAAGGGCGTAAGAAAATACCTTTTTTTTGTAAAGCCGCGCTTACTTCGCAGGGATAACCATTGCACTCCTCTATTCCATCAGTAATTAAAATTACTATGTTGCGGCAATTAGCTTTGTTTGTAAAATCTGCCACGCATTCTCCCAATGAAAAAGCAATAGGTGTTGTGCCCATCGGCTCCAGCTTTTGAATGCGCTGTTTTATTTTTACTGCATTAGTAACAGCTTCTCCAAAAGGTACTTCTAATTTTGTGTCCTTGCAATTTCTTTCTTTAAAAAAAGTGGTGTGTCCGTAGCAGCGTAATGCTAGTTCTAAATTTGGTAGATTTTTAAGGCTATCTAAAAATTCGCCCATTACTTTTTTGGCAACTTCAATTTTAATATTGCTGTTCCAGGGTGCATACATGCTGTATGAATCATCAAAAATAAAAAGAATGCGGTTGGTAACCTGTGAAGACGCAGAATTTGAAATTATAAATGTAAAATTATAAATTATAAAATATTTTATTAAACTATTTTTATTCAATAAAAATTTCATTTAAAATTCAACATTTAAAATTCATAATTTCTTTAGTAATCTTTTTCAGTCTCTTCAATTTGCAATAATGCTTTTGCCAATTGATCATCGTTTGGCGCAGAACCGTGCCATTTATGAGTACCCATCATGAAGTCAATACCCATGCCCATTTCAGTTCTCATTAATATCATGATCGGCTTACCTTTTCCAATGTAAGTTTTTGCTTCTTTAAGCGATAAGATTACTTTTTCAAGATCATTACCTTCATTGTTTTCCAGCACTGTCCAACCAAAAGCTTCAAATTTTGCTTTTAAATCGCCAAGCGGTAAAACATTATCTACATCACCATCAATTTGTCTTCCATTATAATCAACCGTGCAGATCATGTTATCTACTTTGTAGGCAGCTGCATACATGGCCGCTTCCCATATCTGACCTTCCTGCAGCTCGCCATCACCGTGTAAGGTGTAAACGATAGAAGTATCTTTATTTAACTTTTTTGCTAAAGCCGCGCCAATTGCCACGCTCATACCTTGACCTAAAGATCCGCTGGCAATGCGCACGCCGGGTAAACCTTCGTGAGTTGTTGGGTGCCCCTGTAAGCGTGAATTAAGCTTACGGAAGGTTTTTAATTCTTCCACCGGAAAATAGCCGGTGCGCGCTAAAACACTATAAAACACAGGGCTGATATGGCCATTGCTTAAAAAGAAAAGATCTTCATTCTTACCATCCATTGTAAAATTTTTAGGATCGTGCTTCATGATCACCTTGTAAAGTGCCACAAAATACTCTACACAGCCCAAAGAACCGCCAGGATGCCCTGAAGCAACGGCGTGTACCATTCTTACAATATCCCTTCTAACCTGGGTTGATAATCTTTTTAACTCTTCAATATTGGCCATTTTTTATAACAATTTGTTTATACGGAGCCTGCCTCCGGACGGCAAAATTAGCATTTGCTTATAGCTTATAATCCTAATGTTGATAATAATTACAGGATGTTAAAAACTAAAAAAACTTTTGTTTTTTCTACCACTTCCAAAAAGCCCTTGTTATTAGTATATTTGCACGTTTTATTAAATACTAAATTTGTAATAATTATGGCCCTGAAATGTGGAATTGTTGGATTGCCAAATGTTGGAAAATCTACCCTGTTTAATTGTTTGAGCAATGCAAAAGCCCAGGCTGCGAATTTTCCTTTTTGCACAATTGATCCTAACGTTGGAACAACCACCGTGCCGGACGAGCGCTTAACCAAGCTGGCGGATATTGTAAAACCTCAAAATATTTTACCTACAACTGTTGAGATCGTTGATATTGCCGGCCTTGTAAAAGGTGCAAGCAAAGGTGAAGGTTTAGGAAATAAATTTTTGGGGAACATTCGTGAGTGTGATGCCATCCTGCATGTTTTGCGTTGTTTTGACGACGATAATGTTGTGCATGTTGACGGAAAAGTTGATCCCGTAAAAGACAAAGAGATAATTGATACTGAGCTTCAATTAAAAGATCTTGAAAGCGTTGAGGCCAAAATGAAGAAGTACGAAAAACTGGCCAAAGTAGGTACTGATAAAGACGCCGTAAAAACGTTTAACGTATTAACGCGTTTAAAAGAAACCCTGGAAAGCGGACAATCTGCACGTGCTTGCGCAATTGAAGAAAATGAATTACCATTTATTGCCGACTTACATTTGCTAACGATCAAACCGGTAATGTACGTGTGTAATGTAGATGAAGCATCTGCAAAAACAGGTAACAAACATGTTGATGCGGTTAGAGAAGCTGTAAAAAACGAAAATTCTGAGATCTTAATTATCACGGCACAAATGGAAAGCGAAATTGCATCTTTAGAAACCTTTGAAGAAAAACAAATGTTCTTAGGGGAAATGGGATTAGACGAACCAGGTGTAAACAAATTAATTAAATCAGCTTACAAGCTTTTAAAATTAGAAACTTATTTTACCGCCGGCGTAAAAGAAGTACGCGCGTGGACCATCACTAAAGGCATGAAAGCCCCACAGGCTGCGGGTGTTATACACACCGATTTTGAAAAAGGATTTATTAAGGCGGAAGTTATTGCATACAACGATTTTATTTCCCTGGGATCGGAGACGGCTTGCCGCGATGCCGGTAAATTAAAAATTGAAGGAAAAGAATACGTTGTAAATGATGGCGATGTGATGCATTTTAGATTTAATGTGTAATTTTTTTGATACAGGATTCAAGACACAAGACTAAAGACGGAACTAGAAACTTCAAACAAGAAACTTGAAACGAAAATAAAATGAATAACCACGAAATTGACTACAAATTATTTGGCGAAGAGATGCAGTGTGTGGAAGTTGAATTAGATCCACAGGAAGCTGTAATTGCCGAACCCGGCAGTTTTATGATGATGACCGACGGTGTACAAATGGAAACATTGTTTGGTGATGGAAATCAAAAAGGTTTTATGGATAAATTATTTTCGGCCGGAAAAAGATTATTGACCGGTGAGAATTTATTTATGACTGTTTACACCAATCAATCGTCACAAAAACGACAGGTTACTTTTGCTGCGCCTTATGCCGGAAAAATAATTCCAATGAATTTAGCACAACTTGGTAATAAAATTATTTGCCAGAAGGATAGTTTTTTATGTGCGGCTAAAGGTGTTGCCGTTGGTATTGAATTTCAGAAAAAATTGGGCACCGGTTTGTTTGGCGGCGAAGGTTTTATTATGCAAAAGCTGGAAGGTGATGGCATGGCCTTTGTACACAGCGGCGGACACGTTATTGAAAAAACATTACAGGCCGGCGATATGCTTAAAATTGATACCGGTTGTATTGTTGCTTTTACAAGCACGGTCAATTACGATATACAGTTTGTTGGTGGTATTAAAAATACACTGTTTGGTGGCGAAGGTGTTTTTTACGCAGTACTTCGCGGGCCGGGAAAAGTTTGGATCCAAACGTTGCCAATAAGCAGACTTGCGGGAAGAATTTTATCTTATGGGCGAGGATCAAGAAAAGAAGAAGGTTCTATACTAGGAGGATTAGGAAACCTGATCGATGGTGATTAATATACAATGAAAAAGATCATAATTATATTTTTTGTATTGAGCATTAATTTTCTTTTAGCACAAAAGAAAAAAGATATTAAAGAAAATGTAACTGATTTTTATTCAAAAAATGATTCATTGCCGTTCTTTAAATTTGAGATGGCAGAATTAGATACCTTTCTAAAAATAATGCCTGATTTCCCAATCGTGGCTGGGGCAATGGGGCTTAAATTTAAAGACGTTGTTGGTTTTAAGGTAGATAAAACAGGGAAAATAAATTCATTTAAACATTATAAAACTGATCTAATAGTCCCAAAAGATAAATCTTTTGTAAATGAAAGTGATGAACAAAATATGTATAACACTATGAAACGGGAAAATGAAAGAGTTTTAAAACTTTCAGAGTCTTTATGGTTTTCAGATTCAACGAGAGCAAATCATGAGATTATTATTAACATGTCTTATGTTTGTGAAGTTAAAAAAGAACTTGGTGTAATATATATATCTTCAGGTATCGTCAATCGAACCCCAATATACAATTTAGGGGTTAGGAAATTTGCTTTAAAGAAAACGCTTTTGGCCAAAGTTTATTTTGAAACAACTGTAAAGAACAATCCAAAAGACATTGATGGGTTTTATAACCTTGCTGCCTGCTATGTGAAATTAAAAGATAACACAAAAGCTTGCGAAAATTTTAAAAAATGCTTAGAATTGGGAGATAAAACAGTTGAAGAACAAATAAAAACATATTGTAAATAATAAAACAACTAAGTTTACATTTACACATAAGCTTAACAAGAAACTTAAAACAAGGAACAAGAAATAATAAAATGGCAAAATCAAATTATACAGAAGACAATATTAAGTCGTTAGACTGGAAAGAACACATTCGTACACGCCCCGGCATGTACATTGGTAAATTAGGAGATGGAAGTGCTTTTGATGATGGTATTTACGTACTCTTAAAAGAGGTAATGGATAACTCCATTGACGAATTTATGATGGGCGAAGGAAACAAAATTGACATTAACGTAAAAGAAGGTGTTGTTTCTATTCGCGATTATGGCCGCGGCATTCCGTTAGGCAAAGTGGTTGAAGTGGTTTCAAAAATGAACACCGGTGGCAAATACGATAGCGAGGCCTTTAAAAAATCTATTGGTTTAAATGGTGTGGGTACAAAAGCGGTAAACGCTTTATCCATTAATTTTAAAGTAACCGCTTATCGCGACGGTCAGGCAAAAACTGCCGATTTTAGCAAAGGTGAATTGGTAAAAGAATATAAATTAGTTTCTACCACAGAAAAGAACGGAACCTTGGTTGAATTCCGCCCCGATGATAGCATCTTTAAAAAATATCATTTTGTACATGAGTATATCGATCGTATGATCTGGAATTACGCTTTTTTAAATACGGGTTTAAAATTGTATTTGAACGGACAGGAATATAAATCTGATCATGGATTAAAAGACCTTTTAGAAAAAAATATTACCGGCGAAATTATTTATCCTATCATTCATTTAAAAGGTGAAGATATTGAGTTGGCGATGACTCATAGTAATGAACATTACAGCGAAGAATATTATAGTTATGTGAATGGGCAATACACAACGCAAGGCGGTACGCATCAAGCGGCATTTCGCGAAGCGTTAGTAAAGACCATTCGTGAATTTTATAAAAAAGAATTCGATCCGTCAGACGTAAGAAAATCAATTGTTGCAGCCATCTCTATAAAAGTACAGGAGCCGATTTTTGAATCACAAACAAAAACAAAATTAGGATCATCGGAAGTTGCACCGGGCGGGCAAAGCATGCGTAGTTTTATAAACGATTTTATGAAACAGCAACTGGATAATTATCTTCATAAAAATCCGGAAACAGCGCGTGCCATTGAAGCAAAAATTGTTGCTAATGAGCGCGAACGTAAAGAATTATCAGGAATTCAAAAATTAGCAAGAGAGCGCGCGAAAAAATCTTCGCTTCATAATAAGAAGCTGCGCGATTGCCGTATTCATTTAGATGATATAAAGGATAACCGTCGTTTAGAAACTTCGTTATTTATTTGTGAGGGAGATTCTGCCAGCGGATCAATTACAAAAACACGCGATGTAAATACACAAGCCGTATTTAGTTTAAAAGGAAAGCCTTTAAATTGCTTTGGCTTAGGAAAAAAAGTAGTTTACGAGAACGAAGAATTTAATTTATTGCAAGCCGCTTTAAATATTGAAGATAATTTAGAAGAGCTGCGTTATAATAATGTAATTATTGCAACCGATGCCGATGTGGATGGTATGCACATACGTTTATTATTATTAACGTTTTTTTTACAGTTCTTTCCTGATCTTGTAAAGAACAATCATGTTAAGATCCTACAAACACCTTTATTCAGGGTTCGGAATAAAAAAGAGACGGCATATTGTTATAGCGACGAAGAAAGAAAGGCCGCAATCGCCAAATTAGGTCCAAAACCCGAAATTACCCGATTTAAAGGTTTGGGCGAGATCTCGCCCGATGAATTTAAGCATTTTATAGGAAAAGACATGCGCTTGGAGCCGGTGTTAATTGACCAAAAGTCAAGTATAACGGAGCTTTTGAACTATTATATGGGTAAAAATACCCAAGGGCGCCAGGATTTTATTATTGAGAATTTGCGTCTTGAAAAGGACACCGAGAAAGAATTAATCGGTTAACAAACGTTAATTTCGGAAATTTTGATAAATTTGGAACGCGGTTTGGAATGACCACATTATTATCCACAAAAAAAACATAAAAATGAAAACGACAAATTTACTTTTAATACCTGCTATCGCAGTTTTAACTCTGGCAGGTTGTAAATCAAAAAAGACACCAATTCAAAAAGAAACGGGAGCTGTTGAGATCTCAGTTCCTTTTAGTGCAAAAGAGTATCGTTCAGATGAAGATAACTTTAGAGCAAAACAAGTTGGTAAGTCTCCTGATTTGGCTACAGCTAAAAAAATAGCGTTTCAAAATGCTAAATCAGAAATGGCTGCTAACATTAACAGTACAATTAAAAGAGTAACAGACCAATACACTAATCAGCGTACAGTTGGTAACAAACAAGAATTCGAAAATAAATTCGAAGAATTGGCACGTGAGGTTGTAAACTTAGAGATCTCTAATGTTAGAGAAATTGGCGAAAAGATCTTTAAAGAAACAGATGGTTCATTCAGTTACTGGATTGCTATTGAAGCGGCTAAAAAAACCATATTTGATAAAGTAGATGCTAAAATATCTAACGATGCCAAATTGAAATTAGACTACGATAAACAAAAATTCCAATCGATCTTTGATGCTGAGATGAAAAAATTAGCTGACGAAGGAAAATAAGAACATCTTAATTAAGAGCATCTCTAAGGGATGCTCTTTTTTTATCCCGTTTTTTTGAAAAGAAATTATCCCATATTTGCTTTAGCATTAGTGCTTTTTCTTTCCGCTTGTAACGGATCTAAAAAATATTTTAAAGCTGCTGAGCGTCTTGAAAAACAAGGCCTTGTAAATGAAGCTGCAGAATATTATTTAGAATCTTTGCAAAGGAAACCAACCAACGTTGATGCCCGCGTTAAATTAAAAAGTGTTGGTCAAAAGTATGCATCCAATTTAGCTTCTGATTTTTTTAGAAATTACAATACACAGCAAGTTGAATCTTCTTTAGAAAGCTTTGAAAAATTAAAGGAGTTTGCGGGAAAAACCTCAGCGCTAAGCGTTGTAATGGATTATCCAAAATCTTACGAAGACGATTATCAAAAAATGATCGAGAGTTATTGCTCAAAAAATTATAACCAGGCGTGCAGCATGGTTAACCAAAAAAAATACAACGAAGCCATTACATACATCAATAACATTAAAAAGTACAACTCAAATTATAAAACAACACAGCAATTAGAGATCACCGCTTATTGCGAACCATTATACCAAACCGCTATTTTAAGTTTAGAATCAAAAAATTACGCCAGCGCTTTAGTTACTTTATCAAAAATAAAAGGCAGAACGGAAAATTATAAAGATTATAAAGAGCTATATGATCTCTCTGCGGGACAACAAACAAAAAGCTTTATTTTATTACAACCCAAAGATGCAGGCATTGGTGGTGAGAAAGAAATTGAAGATTACATGTTCAATAGTTTTAATCAAATTGCAACTCAAAAGTTCACAAATATAAAAATCATAAATAACACACCTTTCCAGGAAGGTACCGGTAGCGACATGTTAAGCAGCAGCAATAATGTTGACCTGATACAAGCCATCAGAAAAGCAACGGGTGCTGATTATTTTTACACATTCGATATTTCGAATAAAAAAGAAATGAATAATGGTCCAACAAAAAACCCTTATACAGCTTATAACGAAGTAAAAACAAGAATAAACGATACCCTTATCAAAACAGAATACAAACCTGTAAATTATAATTTGGTAAAAGGCTCGCGTACCTATTCATACGATTATAAATACAAGATCATTAACGCTTTCTCTAATCAAATTGTTTCATCGCAAACACAAAACATGATGAGCCAGGATGCGATGGAATACAATGAATTCGCAAAAACATTTAATGGTAATGTGAATACACTTTTTCCATATAACCCTCAGCAAACGGCACCAGCAGCACAATACAGTCCGCGTAGCTGGCGCGCTATGTTTACTGCAAAAAACACTTTAAAATCGTTTGATGATCTGAAGAATGAAACGAACGATAAAACAGTTAATTTTTTCACAATATCTGTTCTTAATAATATAAAATAAGCTTGAAAAAATTTTTTTACATATTAATAGCGTTAAATTCTTTAGTTGCATGTAAAAGCAAAAAAGAAGTTGCCGCAACACCTGCCGCCGAAGTTCAGGTGCCAATATGGGTAAGCAGCAGGCCAAACAATGGCTTTAAATATGTTGGTATTGGCGTTGCAGATAAAGGCAAGAGTAGCAATTACCAAATAGAAGCAAAGAAAAATGCATTGTATGATCTTAGCTCTGAGATAAAAGTAAACATTTCGAGTAACTCTGTTCTATACACCGTTCAAAACAATAATAATTTTAACGAGAATTTTAATTCATTGATCAACCTCACCAATAGCGATAATATTGAAGGTTACCAGTTAATTGATTCTTATGAGAACGAAAAACAATACTGGGTGTATTACACGTTAGATAAAGCGGATTACGCTAATCAAAAAGCACAAAAAAAGCAACAAATTATTTCTAAGGCAACTAATCTTATTAGCTTAAGCTTTAATGATGAAAAAAATAAAGATTTTTCTTCTTGTTTAAAAAAACGTATTCAGGCATTTGGTGTGTTAACGCCATACTTAAGTGAAGAAATTAATTTTGATGCCACACAAACAAACGGCATTAAAAGCGTATTCGATCTCACTTCCGTAATTCAACAACAATTACAATCAATTGCTTTGGTACAACAAAAAGATCTTCCGATTTTAAAACCATATCAACAAACCTATGCACCTTTAATGTACGGGTTAGAATTAAGCACAAATAAAACGCCTTTACAAAACTTTCCTTTCGTTGTTACAAGCGATGAAGAAAAAATTAAGATCAGCGAAAAAACAAGCACAAATAATACAGGCCAATTGCAGTTAAAAGTAAATTACGTTGAGCCGATCAATCAAACAGCAGCGTTTGCTCTAAGTCCCGATATCTCAAGCCTTATGGGTTCTGATTCGTTAGGCCGTGCGGGCATCACAGTACTAAAACAATTCATTCAAACACCATCTTTAAAAGTACAAGCGCGTGTAAATAATATTAATATTTATGTTACCGGTACTGAGAAAAATTTTGGTAAGCCTACTAATTTAAATTTAATTGAAGGAATTATCAGCCAGAAATTTAATGGCCAGGAAGTACAAATTGTAAGCAAACCAGCCGAAGCAGATTACATTATTGAATCCATTGCCGAAACACAGGAAGATATAAGCAGCGATATTTTAGAGAACAATTATAAAATTAAACTGGCGGCTTTAGTAATCTCGCTTCAGCTAAAAAACAATGTTACACAGGAAGTTATTTTTAAAACGCAGGTAAGCGATGTGTATGGCTACGCAAATAATCTCGAAAAAGCCGGTATGAATGCCTACTCTAATCCTAAGCTTAACACCAAGCTTTCTGAGGCACTTTTCTTTTTAAAACGCAAAATACTGGTTTATTAATTGAAACAAGTGCATTTAAAAAAAATAGCCATAGTTGTTTCGCTTGTTTTTCTTTCATTTTTACTTAATTCACAAAAATTATCTTTAGATTTTTTTCCTATAGGAAGCTCCGCTTTTAATGACACATTATTCGCTCCATTGCAAAAAGATTACAATTATTTTTTACTCAAACAAAATGTGCAGAATTCAAAAATAAAAGACCATTTTAAGCAAACCTCAAACGAAATTTATTATGAATACGTGGCTTTAAAAAATAGTGGCCAATTAATGTATAACGACACCCTTACCAATTATTTAAAAACAGTTTTTAATGTCATTGTAAATAAAAACAATATTAAATTTAAAAAGCCGGTCAGGTTATTTATCCTGCGAACTGATATTCCAAACGCATCTAACTCCGGTTCGGAAATTTTCTTTTTTAATTTAGGGTTGATCACATGCCTGAATTCAGAAAGTGAGCTGGCAGCAATAATATGTCATGAGATCTCACACGAATTAAAAAAACATATGTTTGCAAATATGCTTCATGTAGGCACTATCCGTTCTACTAAATCTTATAAAAAAGAATTAAAAACAACAAGGCGCCAAAAGTATAACTCGTACAACTTATCAAAAGATTTTTATTATAAAATAAAAGCAAAAGAACTGGTAAATAGTAAGGCTTACGAATTACAAGCCGATTCTTTAGCGTTGCAATTATTGAAGGCAAGCCCTTATTCACAAGGTGGCATGGCAACCGCGCTGGCTATTTTAGATTCGGTTGACATTAAAAGCATTAATGCACCTATTGATTACAGATCCTTTTTCAATTCAAAACAAATTGCTTTTGACGAAAATTGGTTAAAAGATACAGAAACAATCGATCTTTCTTCAAATCTGAATTTCAGTATTCCTGATTCCTTAAAAACACATCCCGATTGCGAAGAACGTATAAAAAAAGTAAGGGCCTATTATTCCACAAACGCTACTATTTTGGGCTCATCTGATTTTGATTTTTATAAAGATCTTGCAAGGTTTGAAGAAATTGAGATCCTGAGAAAGGAAAAAAACATTGATAAAGCATTATACAAAACAATGCTTTTATTAAATACCTATAAGTACAATCGTTATTTAAACGCTACTTTTTATTATTGCTTATATGAAATATATGAGGCCAAAAAAAATCATTATCTCTCGCAACTAGTTCCTTCTCAAAACAGGTTATACCCTTCAAATTATAATGAGTTTTTAACCTTCTTAAACCAGGTTCCTTCTTCTGTTTTAAAAATTTACTTAAAAGAATTTGCGGATAGATCTACTGACATTACTTCGCAAAATAATTATACTACATTTGTAACTTATCTTATTAAAAGTATAGACCTTTCGCAAAAAGAAAAACAAGAATTAAGCGATAGCTTTGCCAAACTAAACGTAAATAGTGCTTTAAAAAAAGAGCTACAAGAAAAAATTAACCCAAAAACAAACAAATGAAAAAATTATTTTTTGTTACATTACTATCCACAATATTACTTGCTACAAAAGTAACGGCCCAAAGTGCAAGTATAGAAAAAGTTATTTCGTTTGATTTTAAAAATCTGAAGCCTATACAAGAAAAAGGGGTAATAAAGGGCTATTATTTTTTTTACACTATTGATAAGACCAACAAAGAAGAAAATTTGTATGGTCTTTCGATTTATGATAATAATTTAAAGCAAACACACTATAAAGAAGTTGTTAAATCAAATAAGATTAAACTTTTGGGAGCGCAATTTAACGGTGATCATTTTTGCTTTCATTTTTTTGATGAAACTCAAAACAACTATGAATTTATAATATATAGCGACGAGCTTATTGAAAAAGGTAAATTCTTTGTTTCATTGCCGCAAGAATATATTGCCATGATGAAAATGACCCAATCAATGGGCGGCGGAGCGTTTACACAATTTGCTCAAACACACACATTGGTATCGTTACCGGAAACAGGTTTTGGCGTATACGGTTATGGGTTTGATACACACAAATTTACATTTAAAGGATATAATAATTCCGGTAATGAGCTATGGAATGTAGGTACAGGAAATACGGAGAAACAAATGTATGAATATGGCGCGCCCATATCGGTAACAGAAGAATTTATTACTTTTAATTTTGGTTTCTTTTTAAATCCACGTAAACCAAATGAAGGTGAAAAATTTCTTATTTCTATTGACACTAAAACAGGTAAAACACTATCAAAAGTTAACATTACTAAACTCGCAAACCCTGTTGCGTTTTACGATCTTTATACAACACCTAAGGGATATATTATGTGTGGAGAATATTTTGATAAGGATTTGAAACAACAATTAGGTATTGTTATAGCAGATGTTTCAGATGGAGTTATGGGAAAAGAAACATATATCTCGTTAAAAGAAGATATAAGTAAGGTGGTTAAAGATGAAAAACAGTTGAAATTATTGGAAAATAAATTCGTGTTGATTCATAAAATAACCCAAACAGCAGATAACAAGCTTTTTATTATTGGTGAGCTTTATGATAAGAAATATATCTATGATATGGTCATCTATGAGTTTCAAAATAACATATTAAGTAATGTATATTTTATGCCTAAACAAAAAAACGACATTAGTAGCTTGATGAGCACTTTTAGAAATAGTGCATCTGTTGGCCAAATGCTAAAACTTGGATTATTTAATGGCTCAGATTATTGTTATACAAGTTTAAATTCCGACAAATCGAGCTTTACTACTGTTTACTGTAGTTATGAAAAAGAAAGTAAAAGCAACGATTATGTTGTAGAATCCGCTACATACACTAAGGAAAGTAAGATCATAAACGATCAGGTTAAATTAACCTCAAAACCAACAAGCTTTACCGTTTTACCGGCAAAGCCGGGCTATGTAGCTGTTTTCGAATATTTTAAAAACGAAAAAAAGATCAATATCAAATTCGAGAAATTGAATTTATAATTACTTTTTTCTTATTAAAACCTCAAAACAAAGGCTTATTAGCAGCCATTTGTGGATATTTAGTCCAAATTTTTAGCCCAAAACCTACTATTTCCAACTTTTTTGTTAATTCCTAATGTATATTTGCAATTATTTTATTTTTTAGATGAGCGATATTTTTGACGGAATGGATAAAGAGAACCACCACGAGGTGGATAAAATAACCCACGTTAGTGGGATGTTCAAGAACTGGTTTATTGATTATGCAAGCTATGTAATACTTGAGCGTGCTGTACCAGCCATGGAAGATGGGCTAAAGCCCGTACAGCGCCGTATTTTACATAGCATGTGGGAGCTCGAAGACGGGCGTTACAATAAAGTGGCCAATTTAATTGGTAACACTATGAAATACCACCCACATGGCGATGCCAGTATTGGTGATGCTTTGGTGGCTATTGGGCAAAAAGATCTTTTAATTGACTGCCAGGGTAACTGGGGTAATATTTTAACCGGCGATTATGCTGCGGCCCCCCGTTATATTGAAGCCCGTCTTTCTAAATTTGGCCAGGAGGTTATTTTTAATCCAAAAACAACTAACTGGGGTTTAAGTTATGATGGCAGAAACAAAGAGCCTATTACTTTACCTGTAAAATTCCCTTTGGTTTTAGCGCAAGGTGTTGAAGGCATTGCCGTTGGTTTAGCAACAAAAATATTACCACATAATTTTAATGAATTAATTGATGCTTCTATCCAGGTCTTAAAAGGAAAAAAAGCAACAATATATCCTGATTTTATTACCGGTGGTATAGCGGATTTTAGTGATTATAAAGATGGTTTACGTGGCGGGAAAATAAAGATCCGCGCGCGCGTAAAAGAATTAAATTCAAAAACGATCATCATTACCGAAATTCCTTTTGGTACTACAACAGGCTCTTTAATAGATTCTATTTTAGCTGCTAACGATAAAGGAAAAATAAAAGTAAAAAAAGTAGAAGATAATACTTCTGAAAATGTTGAGATCTTAATTCACTTACAGCCCGGTATTTCAACGGATAAAACAATTGATGCGCTTTACGCTTTCACAAATTGTGAAATGAGCATCTCGCCGAACGCCTGTATCATTGAAAGCGATAAACCAAGGTTTTTAGGCGTTAGTGAGATCTTAAAAATCTCCACACACCAAACATTAGCGTTATTAAAACGTGAATTAGAAATCGAACAACTTGAGCTTGAAGAAAAATGGCATTTTGCTTCTTTAGAAAAAATATTCATTAAAGAAGAAATGTACATCGACTTTAAAAAATATAATAACAAAGAAAATCTATTTGAATATTTATACGAACGGTTTAAACCATTCAAGAAGAAATTAATTCGTGATATAAGCGATGAAGATCTTCACCGTTTAACGCAAATTCCAATGATCCGTATTACGCGCTTTGATACAATTAAGGCTGAGGCGCAAATGAAAGAGTTGGAAGAAAAAATTGAACTCACCAAAAAGAATTTATACAGCAACTTAACCGGTTGGCAAAAAGTTCAAATATCTCGTCACCCAGAACGCCCTTATACCTTACAATACATAGAAACCATGTGCGATGATTTTATCGAGTTACATGGAGATCGTACAGT
Organism: Chlorellidium tetrabotrys; assembly: GCA_032273165.1. Classification (NCBI taxonomy): domain Eukaryota; class Xanthophyceae; order Mischococcales; family Botryochloridaceae; genus Chlorellidium; species Chlorellidium tetrabotrys. Next base: position 5,152 of record JAUKPS010094615.1, on the reverse strand, counting down.
AGGAGATGATAAAGCGATTGTAGGTGGATTAGGAACCTTGAACGGACAAACAGTAATGTTTATCGGTCACCAAAAAGGAGCTAATACAAAAATGCGTCAGTACCGTAATTTCGGAATGGCTAATCCAGAAGGATACCGTAAAGCACTTCGTTTAATGAAAATGGCGGAGAAGTTTAACGTACCTGTAGTTACGCTTATTGATACTCCAGGGGCCTTTCCTGGCTTGGAAGCGGAAGAGCGTGGACAAGGAGAAGCAATTGCTAGAAACTTATTAGAAATGTCGGTATTGAAAGTGCCAATTTTATGTTTCATTATTGGCGAAGGAGCCTCTGGTGGTGCATTAGGATTAGGTATTGGCGATAAAGTTTATATGTTAGAATACACATGGTATTCGGTAATCTCACCTGAATCTTGTTCTTCTATTTTATGGAGAAGTTGGGACTTCAAAGAGCGTGCAGCTGATGCATTGAAATTAACTGCCGAAGATATGTTGAAGAATAAACTAATTGATGGTATTGTTAAAGAACCATTGGGTGGTGGACATCAAGATCCGACAACAATTATTGAAACAGTAAAAAATCAAATTATTCACGACTTAACCGAGTTAAGTAAACTCGAGGTTGATAAACGTATTGCACAACGTATTGATAAATTCAGTGCAATGGGAGTCGTAGTAGAAGAGTAGAACTTTAGAACTGTAGAATTATAGAAATTTGTGTTCGTCGAAGCGAGAACGAATCGACGAACGCTTAGAAATAATACTTCTACACTTCTACACTTCTATACTTCCACACTTCTATACTTCCACATTTCTACAGTTCTACACTTCTATCGCTTCATCCAGAGCAAATCGTATATACAACTTAGTATACTCTCGTTGAATGGAGTGTGCTAAAGTCCAGTTTTTAAAATCTTCGCAAATATTGATGAGGTGCCCCAGTACTTGTAAACTCGAAACCAGATCTTGTATATACATACTGCGTTTGTTTGTATCCATGGATAAAAAATAATTAATATCCGTACAAATCCACGCGGCTAATGCTAAGGTAATCTGACTAGCTTTTTCGTTTTCGTTTTTGTTGAATTGAACAATAATATCATCATACATACTTTGAGATAAATCAGAAAGTAACGCTTGCTCTGATTTCGACTTCACAACAAAATCACCATAGATTTTGGTTATGTTTTTTCGATTACCTTTGATGATTTTTTCGATGTTCATTTGAATGTATTTTCAATCTTGTACGAGCTTAGTGTATAAAGGTTACAAACTAAAAAAGGGACCCCTTTCGGAATCCCTTTTTGTTACTCATTCTAGTAAAGTATTTTTTAATCAAAAATAGTAATCATTAAGTTTCTAATCCAGATAGCTATCGGGACTAATATCTCAATTCTTATTTACTATTGATTGAATAGGTATTGAAAATCTTTCTGATATCCAGCAGATTTTTTAGCTAACTCATCACTAAGTTTCGCTTCATTATATTGTCCTGAAATACGAGCAAGTTCATTTAAGATAGCAACACCTTGTTGTACATCATCGGTATACATATTCATTTTCTTACCAGAGAATTGCTTGTAGTAATCTAAGTTGCTTGTTATGTCAACGATAATAGTATTTGCTAATGCCACCGCTTTTTTGTTTTCTCCACAACGGAAATATAAATCCACAAAACGGAAATCAAATATTTTGTATTGTAATGAAGTTGCACCTTTTGGTAATACAGAATACAATCTGTCGATAGCTTTTAAGCAAGAATCTTTTTTACCTTGATTGAATAATGCATCAGCTAATTGGAAGAACTGAATTCTGAAACTGTAACACATACGAGCAGTTTCTGGATCGATATAAACAGATGAATCACTCATGTTACCCCATTTGAATTTGTTCATTACATTATCATACATCACTTCTGTATTCACAACACCAGGAGTGCCAATTGGGTTACGTGGACTACGAATAGGAGTTAAGCGTAATGCTAAACCTTCTAATTGTAAGTACTCATTTAATCCATAGTAATTATCTGCACCCATAGTTGCAGCAAAATAAATCGGACGAGTCCAAGTGTTATTTGCTAATAAATCTAACACCATTAAATCGTTTTTCACTAAACCATCTTTATTCAAATTGAACTCAATGTAGTCAGCAATTTTTGCGCTGTCTTTTGCGGCTACAACACCCGATTTAATTACTTGTGCTTTATCAATTTGTATACGCACCATTTTTGTAGGTAATACATTGATTGATTTTCCTGAACGAGTTTGCATCATTGCAGCTTTATCATCACTCGAAATGAAGTTAACAACATCTTTCAAGTCAGAAACACCAGCAATTTTCATATCGTAATATGGGATGTAATCGCGTGTTCCCTGTGTGTATTTGATGTTTGGAACAGTAAATGAAATCGAATCACCTTCTAGTGACTTCTCACGCATTTGGTCGATGTACCAATCCATACCCAATAAACTTAAGTTAACTACTCTAACGTCGGTACGTAAACCTTCTACTTCTTGAGCATACCATAATGGGTAAGTTTCATTATCACCCATCGTAAATAAGATAGCATTTGGTGCACACGAATTCAAATAGTCATATGCGAAATCTCTTACTACTGTGCGGTTAGAACGATCGTGATCTTTCCATTCTACTCTCGCCATTAAAACAGGAACTGCTAATAATGAAATTGCAGTAACACCTGTTGCAACAACTGCACCATTTAATTTTTTACTAATGAAATCATATAATCCAAAAACACCTAATCCAATCCAAAATGCAAAAGCATAGAATGAACCAACATAAGCGTAATCACGTTCACGTGGTTGATATGGATATTGGTTTAAGTAAATTACAATTGCAATACCTGTAAAGAAGAACATCATCATTACAACAGATGCATCTTTTGCATTCTTACGGAAATGGAAGAACATACCAATTAATCCTAAAATTAATGGTAAGAAGTATAATTCATTTCTTGAAGTGTTTTCTTTTAAGTAAGCAGGCAAATTATCTTGTGGGCCCAAGCGGTATTCATCAATTGCTTTGATACCACTAATCCAGTTTCCGTCAGTAATATTTCCGTGTCCTTGAATGTCGTTTTGGCGACCAGCAAAATTCCACATGAAATATCTCCAATACATATGTCCTAATTGATAGGTAAAGAAGAAATGTAAGTTCTCACCCATGCTAGGTTTGTTGGTTACAGATTTTAAGTTCGACCAACTTTTGTAAAATGAAATATGATTTTGTTGGTTACTCCACATACGCGGGAAGAATCCAGATTGTTTTTTATCCCAAACTGGTTTTGATTTTCTTACAGTTTCAACATATTCATTTCCATCAATACGGTACTGCATCGCACCATCAACTTCCGACTCTAAATTTGCAGTGAAAAACTGACCAGTGATTAATGGTGTTTCACCATATTGTTCACGATTGATGTACGATAATAAATTGAAGATATTATCATTTGCATACATGTTAATATTTGGATCTGCTTTAGCTCTTACTGGAATCATTGTGTAAGATGAGTATCCAATTAACACTGCAGTTAAACACATCAATGCTGTATTCAACACTACATTTGCTTTTCTAATACTGTACTTCGTAGCCCAAACAATTCCGGCAGCTAATACAATAAACCAAACGATTGCTCCACTCCAGAATGGCAAATGAAAGCCATTCACAAATAATAAATCGAATTTTGCTGCAATAGAAATTACACCTGGTATAATACCGAATTGTATAAATCCTAAAATCGCAATTGATATTAATGAAGTATAAACTAATCCTTTAATGCTTGTTTGGAATCTTCTAAAATAATACACGAAAGCAATTGCTGGAATAGCAAGTAAGTTCAGTAAGTGTACCCCGATAGATAAACCGATTATTAAACCGATAAATACTAACCAACGATCAGAGTGTTTATGGTCTGCGATATTGTCCCATTTCAAAATAGCCCAAAATACTACAGCTGTACATAATGAAGACATTGCGTAAACTTCTGTTTCAACTGCCGAGAACCAAAATGTATCAGAGAATGTGTAAGCCAAAGCTCCAACAACACCAGATCCAATAACTAAAATGATATCTGTTGTATTGAAGTCTTCTTCTTTTTTACCAACTAATTTCTTAGCCAATAATGTTATCGACCAAAATAAAAATAGAATGGTAGCTGAACTCGAAAGCGCAGAACCTAAATTCGTAAAGTAAGCAACGTTATTTTGATCTGTTGCGAACAGTGAGAATAGTCTTTCAATTAATAAAAATAAAGGCGCACCTGGAGGGTGAACGACTTGAAGTTTATATGCAGCTGAAATAAACTCGCCACAATCCCAGAAACTAGCTGTTGTTTCCATGGTCATCATGAAGGTTAAACTCGCAACAGCGAAAGTCAACCAACCGAATACATTGTTTATTGATTTAAATTTTAACATAATGAATTTTTATACCTGTCTATTTGGATATACGATAAGCGTCGAAAATAGTAAATTATTTTTGAAGGAGGGTAATATTTGTGTTATTCTAGTAGCTGGTGACTAGTGACTGGTAACTGGTAGGCCAATTGGTTAGGTGAGTCATGTTCCTATTTAGTTAATTATCATTTTTAAATGGCTCATATTCAATTTATAAATTCAGTTTTAATCATCCAGTTACCAGTAACCAATTACCAGCTACCATCATAAGTCACCTTTTTTCAAATATTTTTGCTTTAAATCAATCCCTTTTCTACATTTGCAGACCCTAAGCGAAAATCGCAAAGGGAAATTGTCCGATGGTGTAACTGGCAACACGTCTGGTTTTGGTCCAGAAGAGTCTAGGTTCGAGCCCTAGTCGGACAACAGCTAAAAGGGATTGCGTTGACGATTTTAATGCAATCCCTTTTTTTAATTTATAAGCATATGCCATTACAATTCAACCCAATCAAGCTTTTCGCTGGTTCCGCAAGTGCAGAATTAGCAGCTAACATTGCTAAGGTAAGTGGTATTGAATTAGGGGATTTAACTCTAGCTCGTTTCAGCGACGGCGAATTTCAGCCTTCATTTAACGAATCGATCAGAGGATGTGATATCTTCCTAGTTCAATCAACATATGCACCCTCAGACAACCTGATGGAGCTTTTGTTGATGATTGATGCTGCAAAGCGTGCATCTG